>JANAVB010002830.1:0-33038 GCA_029216955.1 Iris pallida
CTATCGCCCTATCACTTGTACGTATGTACATTTTATTTACATTGTGCCTCAGTACATTGTACATCTATTGACCGATCATGTACCTGCTCCAGTTTTAAACATTATATATACATCTGTCTATATGACATATGTATCCTTGCCATGATAGATTATGATATGACATGATTGTGATACGGCATGAGATAGATGCCATGATTCTTGTGTTACTATGATATTATGATCCCAGTTGTACCATGAGGCCATGTTTCCAGTATTTCTTGTTTTATAGACTTACCACACCATATCTCTTATTGTACATCTCTTTCATTATATGTTCAGTACTTTAGTTGTAGAGGTTGTACTTGCTCCCGTCCTGACAAGATAACGTTGTAGGTATACTTTTCGAGAAGAAAACGCTATGTGTTACATATTATGGTACTGCATTGAGGACCTGGCCTTGCTCCAGTAGAGGCCCCAGCGGGAAACCTTGCTTAGTTATTTTTCTTATGTTTTGAGACTGAGACTCTGGTATGTTCTTACATTTGGATACTGGACTTTGTCTCCAGTTAGATACTTTGGTTATGTATTATTAAGTCTGTGCCTATGTTACCTTCGCTTATAGATGTTGTGTTGTGATGAACATTTAAATGTGATTTTAGAACTGTTAGTAGCTTAGATCATTTATTGTCTATTCTTAGAACAGCTTACTGCGCTTTAACCAAGCGTAGGCTGGACATGGCTCGGCCCGGCCCAACAATTTGGGTATCGGGTCGTGACAGCCTGAGGCCTTCAATTTTTGCCAATATGACTGTGCCCGAGTATCAAACGATGGGCGAGTCACTCAACCACACCCTCTGCATGGAGCCTTAGTATCCTCCTGCCACTAGTGGCACTGTTCACTTTAATAACAAATGCCATAGTAATACAGGAGGCAACAATGCGCATAAGTGTCTATACCGTAGCAACGGAGGCAGCAACCAGGGGAGGAATCGAGTAGTTTGCAATCATTACAACAAGATGGGATATGTGGCTAACGAATGCTTAATGAAAATTAGAGCATGCTTCGGGTACGGTCGAGTAGGACACACTGCATGCAACTGCCCAGAAGGTGGGTCGAACCAATGCCCCCCGCAACACTAACAGAACCGAGGCCAAGCACCTCGGGCTCCACAGACCGTGCCACAAAATGGCCAAGACCGACGCCCCAATGCCCAGGGACGCGTCTATGCCATGTCCCGGGATGAAGCGTTCGCATCTGACACAGTCGTGTCAGGTATACTGCATTTCAATAATAAACTTGCTCATGTACTGTTTGATTCATGTGCCACGTATAGCTTTATATCGGCAAATTTTATCGTCGAACACAAATTCCCTGTGACACCATTAGGCCTGAACCTTAGCGTCAACATACCGTCGGACATGTCACTCCTTGTAAACTTAGCTTGTGAATACGGAATCATCTGTATATGTGGTCAAAAGGTAGGTCTCGATACAATAGTCCTAGATATTAAGGACTATGATATTATTCTGGGAATGGATTGGCTCGGTCCATCAATGCAACCATCGACTGTGCCGAAAAGGCGATCACCTTTCGTGTACCTGGAGTGCCTGAATTCTATTATTCGTATGGTGAGGCATCACCGACTTGCATGGTGATCTTGACAATATCGATTCGAAGGATGGTGCATTCCGGATGTGAAGGCTATTTGGCGTTTGTTTCCAGACGTGTTTTCGGATGAGCTGTCCGACATACCACCTGATTGAGAGATAGAGTTCACTATTAACACATTCTATAATACCAGATCGATCTCTAAAGCCCCATACAGAATGACCCTTGAAAAACTTAGGGAACTCAAGGTACAGTTGCAAGAATTGCTCGACAAGGGATTCATACGACGTAGCATCTCTCCGTTGGGAGCGCCCATATTGTTTGTCAAAAAAAGAAGGCTCAATTCGTCTTTGTATCGACTACCGAGAGCTGAATTAAACCACCATCCAGAACAAATAACCATTGCACCATACAGATGACCTATTCGATCAGTTGCAAGACGCTTCGATATTTTCTAAAATTGATCTTCGATATGGCTACCATCAACTCAAGATCAAGCCGGACGAACGCCCCGGTAATAACGTTCAGCCTAACGAATGCCCCAGCTGCTTTCATGGATTTAATGAATCGAATGTTTCGACTATTCCGCGACAAGTTCGTAATAGTCTTCATCGACGATATACTCGTCTACTCGAGGGACAAGCGACAACACGCTGAGCATCTATGGACCATGCTTCAGACCCTTAGGGAAAATTAGTTGTATGCGAAGCAAAACAAGTATAAATTTTGGCTGAGAAGCGTCGCATTCCTCAAACACATCATTTCATCTGAAGGCATAATAGTCGACCTAAAGAAATTGAAGTCGTTGTCAATTGGAAATAGCCAGCATCAATTTTCTGAGCCTGGCTATTTCTAATCGACAACGTTGCTGTATCCATCGTGTCACCTAGAAAGGAGTTGCGAAGCTGTTGCGAAGATCGCGTCGCCTCTGACTCGTGTCACCCAGAAAGGAGTTGCTTTAGAATAGTCAGACAAATGTGAAGCTTCCTTCTAGGAGTTAAAACAACGGTTCGCCTCAGACCCGATACTTGCACTTCCGGAAGGAAATGAGGGATTCCAGATATTCAGCGATGTATTCGGCCAGGATTTGGGGTGTATGCTGATGCAATAGAACAAGTAATATCTTTTGCTTTTCGACAGCTAAAGCCGCACGAGAAAAACTATCCCACCGATGACCTGGAGTTAGCGGTGATTGTGTTCGCATTAAAATTATATGTCACTATCTTTATGGCATGGCGTGCGCGATCTATCCGTATCATAAGAGCCTCAAGTACCTACTCACGCAAAAGGAGCTGAACTTGCGACAAAGGCGTCGGCTTGAACTGATCAAAGATTATGACTTGACTATTGACTATACGCCAAGCAAGGAAAATGTTGCGGCAGATGCCCTGAGTCAGAAGTATATTGCCTCACTATCCATCGACCGTAGGCTACGTGACCTAGAAATGGACATCGACCTCTGGGTTCGATTCAGGGATGTGCAGTTGGCGCAGATGCAGTTAGAGTCGAGCTTGCGAAAAAGATCAAGACCGCTCAAAAGGATGATCCGTAATTGAAGAAAGTACGAGAGCAAATTTCAGTGGGTAGTACGATCGAATTTACGGTAGACGAAACCGGCGTGCTTCGATTGAAGGGTAGGCAATGCGTTCCGGACGATTCAGAACTTAGAAAGAATATTGAGGGAGGCGCACTATGTGAAATATACCTTGCATCCTGGCAGCACAAAGATGCACAAGGACCTCCGTATGACATTCTTGTGGCCCAAAATGAAAAGGGATGTGGCGCTCTTCGTGTCGCAATGTATGGACTGTCAGCAGATAAAAGCTGAGCATCAGAGATTGGACAGAGAGAATCAGAACCTTGCCATTCCATCATGGAAATGTGATCATGTCACTATGGACTTTATTGTTGGCCTGTCGAAGATGTCGTAGAAAAATAACGCCATCTGGGTCATCGTTGATCGACTAACCAAGTCAGCTCACTTTATTACCATTAAAGTACCTTAGAGCATTGATCGCCTGGCTTAGATTTATCTTGACGAGATAATACAGCTGTACGGAGTCCTGTATCCATCGTCTCCGATCGGGATACACGATTTCTATCATGCTTTTGGAGTAGCCTTCAGTCGACTCTAGGTACCAAATTGCTGTTCAGCTCAGCTTACCATCCCCAGACCGACGACCAAACGGAGTGGATGAATCATATTCTCGAAGACATGTTACGGCTCTGTGCAATTAATTTCAAGTCGAGTTTGGAAGTTCATCCACCGTTGGTCAAATTTGCATATAACAATAGTTATCAGTCCAGCATCCAAATGGCACCATAGAAGTCTTATACAGTCGAAAGTGCAGATCACCCATTTGCTGTGATGAAGTCGGAGAACAACAGATTCTTGGTCCGAAGTAGGTGGAACAGACCGTGGAGAAGGTCAAGCTCATTCGGAAAAGATTAAAGACTGTACAGAGCCGACAGAAAAGTTACGCGGATGTCCATCTTCGACCCCTCGAGTTTCAAGAAGGCGATCATGTATTTCTTAATGTGCTGCCTATGCGTGGAGTTACTCGGTTTGGTGCAACAAAAAGTTGAGTCCGAGATTCGTTGGGCCGTTTGAAGTACTCACGCGATTCGCCCTTGTGGCCTATCAGATTGCCTTGCCGCCAGCGGTAGTGGGTGTGCATAATATCTTCTACGTCTCTCAATTGCGGAAGTACGTATACGACCCAAGCCACGTAGTAGTTTTTTTGTCAGCTGGAGCTAAAGGCCGACTTATCATATGTTGAAGTGTCGATCCAAATCTTAGAGCATAAAGATAAACTGCTACATAATCGAGTGATCCCTCTCGTCCGTATACGCTGGAGCAATCATTCGGTCGAGGAGTCGACCTGGGAAATTGAATCGGAGATGAAAGAAAAATTTTCTTCATTGTTCTCATAGAGGTAGGTTCTATTCTTAAGTTTTAAGGTCAAAATTTTTATTAGTTGGTTATGGTGTAGTGCCCCATCCCTACATCGTGCCCTATTTTCGTCCACGTGGTGTGCGAGAAAGGAACACTGTCACTAACGATTCAGTCGGAACCGATAGATCAAGATCGATTGAATCGGTCGAATGAAAACGATTGAATTAAGATCTTTTTCTCGTTATAGAAAAGATTCTTCGGAATCAAGTCACATATTCAGCGGGTTGTCCCTCAAGGATTGACTCTACGGGTGAGTCAGGAGAGGCCTCATATTGCTCTGCTTTTCATGCTGCACTTGCTTTTGCTTTGGTTTTCGTGAATGGGTTTTCGTGAATCTTTTCGAGGTTTTTCATGGCTTGCGTTTCGAACTTCACATTCGTATCGAATTACTTGAATAATACAATGTTATAATAAGTTGCTTATGCGATTGTAGGTGATCACGTAGGCGACGTCTAAGCGCAACCAACCAGTCCCTTGCCTGAAGTAAAGACTAAGGTGAGTGGATGACCTTCTTCGCCTCGACCCTCTGTTTCAGAATCAAATATGAAACACAAAAACAATGCTTATCGCCATAGTGTAGAATCAATGAAATCATGGCACGATTCTTCACAAAACACTTGCTATCGAACTACTTTACATGAAAAACTGATGCTTGCTTTCCTATGCCTTATTTACTTAGCCTATGCAAACCAAAGGATGAATCGATTAGCGTTTATCGCAATGATACGGCTAAAGTGCGTAAATGACTAAGTTCAAAGAATAGGGTCAGTTTTACACCAAAAGAAAAATTTAAAGGTTCTAGTAAAAAGATAGAATATTTTATGAATCTATAAAACGGTTATTGGACAACTTATGCATAAGACGTAGTTTCCTCGAACGATTGCCTAGGCCAAGAAACCGATTCGGCCCAGGAGGAACGAGTATAGTGTCACGCCCCGATTCATAGAGTCATTTATTCACATATTTTATCTCTTGGAATCGATCGTCCTCGCTTGGGCGTGATGCCGTACAAGTCTGGTATTGCACTTGTACAAGGCAAAGATGGTACATAATCGATTATTCTTCAAATAGGAACACATCGCAGCGGCAGAAGCAGATAAATTGAATTTAATAAGGACAATCTTTCTTATTGAATAGAAGTACATCACTTCTTTATAACAGCGGAGAAAAAGAGTAACTTGAAGCCACACAGAGATATGTAGAACTTTATTCTCTTTATTGATAATTGAAGAAGAGTACAAGACTTGTATTGGAGTACAATAATTACAGCACATCTCACTTTACATTGGAAACCAACTGAACAATGCTATACAGCTTACATTTGATGATTTGGATACATTGGATTACCACTCGATATACTGACTTGGCTTACAATCTCACTGATACAACTGATTACAATGTTCCATACATTATGCCCTTTATAAACAGAAGACATCATCTTGTACAAGGAGAGCTTCTGTATGCCCAACAAATCTTCGATGCCGCGGGACCAATCAAGCCAATCTTCGTGTGTAGAACATTCCAAGCACGAGTACCTGTCCACAAAACGTGGGTCAGCACATCATCTATGTACTGGCGAGCAGAATCCAACCCACTCGCATAAACCAACATTAAAGTGATCATTTAAGCAAGCATTTCTTAGAGTGATCTTTCTACTTGGGGCCTAACATCAGTTTACAGTTCATGGACAATGATCAGAGTGAAGCATGTAAACATATTCTTAGTAGCATTCATGTGGACATATCATTTATCATTCTTGGTGTTATCATACAAAGGCATCATTGAGGCATACTAGGTGTTATCATGAAAAGGCATCATTGAGGCATCGTTAACATTAACATTTTAAACATGTTATAACAGTTCTCACTTCAAGCATCACTTAGCATGTATGTTGTGTTTGAGCAATGATTATAGCAAGGCATCGTTCTAGCATACTAAATGGAACATGTTAAGCAGGCAAGTTAAACCAACTTATACAATATCACAATTATGTGATTTCTTACCGATAGCCGACTCCTCGTACCTGTATCAATTACAGGTTATCTGATATACTTACTCTGCCTGCACAAAACATTCATTAGCATGCATCCTGACTACATGGTCACTGGTGTTGTTAAACCATATGGACTCTTCTCATTTCATTTCATTTTAAGATAATGCGGTCAGCATAGTAGGTGGCGAGCCTCTATGCCACCCCGCCTTATCCGTGCTCCCATAGCACTCATCATTATTTCCTCCTAGGCCGAATCGGTCCCCAGGGCCCTAGGAACCGTTCGAGAAATTATTACTCAAACCTTGTATACAAGTTGTCCATGACCATGCGAATGCGTGTCCGACTCGATTGTGGACAAAATCGTATGGTAAAATATATTAAGGAAAGTAAAGGCAACAGTGCATCATTAGTCATATTCAATGACTTATTCATTTCGTCATTACCATCATTTCATTTGGTGATCTCAACGATTCCAGCTTTATCATATCTCATTCATTGCTTCATTGCAATGCATCTCATATCATTCCTTTCTTAAGAGGAACTTAACATTAATTCATTTCTTATAAGGGACAGGTAGCATTTTATATTCTTGTAACAGTTATGAGAGAGTACATGATTCTCGTGTTTCATTCAGTTCATTGGGTCGATAGCACCGCCAGTTCACTTCTTATTCTATCATTCACAAGGCATCTCATTAATCAAGTGTTTTATCGTTTCAGCAGCATTAAGCATAAGGAACAAGGTTATCAATTCAATCTCAGGCATCGAATCACATTAGCAGTTCAATGTGTTGTACATTTCAATAATTCTCAACAAAAGCATCTCTATTATTCAGCAACTAACATATGGGACATTTAGGGGCAGTTCATAGCATTTCAATACTTCATCTATTAAGCATGAAGGAGTAAGGAGGAGGAAGGACAGTTCCACTCACCCAAAATTCTACTAAGCGTAGCTCCACCAGCAAGCTACGTTCCAATACCCATTCGTCTAGCCAGCTAAGAGAGACTGCATCAGTCTCAATTCTTCTCATTCCCAACATAAGTCACGGTCCAATATTCTGATTCCATCCAATAAGCTAACCAAATGCCTCGTACGGAGCGGGGCATTACATAATATACCACTCAGAAAAAGTTTTATCCTCGAAACTTAAGGAACAAGTCTTCCACAAGATTCACTTAATCACCATGAGTTTACTCATTCAGCTTCAAATCAATATTCATTTCAGCCCACTCGGTCATTTCAAATATATATCCAACTGTACCATTTAAATCCATCAACGATTCGATCTGTCTATCTCTTTTTCAATTACTTGTAACTTCTCATTGATTCACTAAATTTTCCTTGCATTCTATCTTGGTCGCAATACATCACTTCATTTGGATCCATACGCATATTTTAGGCGTCCCCAAAACATATGCATTTCAGCCAAATTCCGTACTAGTGCGATAAATTCTTCCCATAATGTTATCTCAGTCGCAACCAATCACTTCGGCTGGATCCATACACATATTTTAGGCATCCCCAAAATATGTACTTCAGCCAACTTCTATGTTAGTGCGATTCGATCAGCCACAATATAATTCTCTTTTCTAAATCCGACTTAGCATCCTTTCATTTGACTTATTGCTTTATTCATTTTGCCACAATCAGTATCTTCCGGCCATAATATTTAATATTAGGGACAACTTGGTTAATTTTATACCCAAGTATCATTTCTAACATTCGATCAAGGGTCTAACTTAGAGCCAACCATATCAAGAGTTCACAACATGCAATCATATTCCTTCCCAAATCCAACAATATTTTTCACCGAGGTAACTCATCTTTTCTATAAGACACAATCCGACGTCACCCACTATCGATTACCCGAGTCAGGGTATAATTCTATGCAACAGTCAAGGTTAACTTAGCTACCCGACTATAGGTACACTCAAGCCTTACCTTACGGTTGCAATTCCCACTTATAGCCGACATATAATCCTCAAGGGTCAAACATCTCTTAAGGCTCAAGTTGAAGCATACATTCCCTTAGGTCAATACTCATTATCGTTGTCTCTCATTCAATGCCACAAGGTCATCCTATGGGTCTCCAATGGTCACCTATTATTCAGTTAGTCTCTAAGGTTAGCTACACTGATAGCTAAACTTAATCGTTCAGGTGACTTCCCTAGAGTGGACGGCTACTAGGGTTATACTAGTTTCTTATTCTTAAGGCCAACAAGCAACCAACAGTTCTAAGGAACTCTACCCAAACCTATGGGTTTTAACTCAGTCTGAATAACTAATCGCCATTGTTGGTTATGCCAACAATTTGTCATGCAGCCCACAGTTTCTAGGGTCAAGTCTATCTATCTAGTATCTTCCTCAAGGAATAATTCCCACAGAGGCTCACTCTAGACTTACCCAACGATCGACTAAGATCGATCTATCAATTACGGTCAAATTCTAACCCGACATACGATTCTCATCGTTCTAATAATCCATCAAGTAAATTTCCAATGATCCACATTTCTATTCAAATTCCTTTGTACCCACACGAACCCATAAGCCAATACTAACTATTCAAGGGTCATCGATTCCGATAGTCTTAACATAATTATGGAATCATACTATTCGGTCCGTATGACAGAGTCAAACCACTAAGTCATAAGCCAACAATCTATATCCCAACCAATAATCACCTATACCGACATTATCCAACATGTTTGCAATTTCTCGTTTCTATTTGTTTCTCAATCATCAAACTATCTTACGGCATTCTTAATCTCATGCAGTAATGGTCAAGTAGTTCATCCCATTCAATCCGACAATTTATGTATCACTTAACCATCCTCTAGGCAACAACAGTATTCTGAGTCACTACTTGTTATTTTTCTAGTACAATTCAATTCTTCAGCATCATGCATCTATGCAATGACTATCCTTTGGTGATCAAGATGGATTGACATCTATTACACCTTAGGATCAAGGCACAGATTTCTAATATCCCTTTGATTTACCGACAATATTTTAAACTTTCAGCTTAGCAACCAACTTTGTATTAGCCACATTTGATTTGTATCCAACCAATCGAAGTCAACATTCAGATGTTCTAAGCCACAATATTCTCTAGCCAAGTCTATTTACCCGTAGCATACTAACTGTCTTACTAGCTCGAGTCATCTCTCGACTAAACAATTTCTAACCAAGCCAACCGTTATCATTTCTACAATCTCGCTACCCAACATAGCATCACTGTCAGGGGACACTCAAGTCATCTAGCAATAATACATGACTCCCAGCTAAGTCTCGGCACTACCCAGTACCCACAGATAGTCTCATTGCTATTCTATGGAAAGGTCAACATACATCTCGTTCTGAGGTGGTAGAGACAATATACCACTCAGAAACGAAGCCATCCTTAAACAATACCAACTCAATCTATTCCGGACATTCGTGATCTATAATGGTCACAACACTTAGCCAACATCTCGGGGTCTCAATATCACAAGCCAACATTCTTAGGTCTCGAAAGTACTAGCGAGCACATATGTGTCAACTCACTAGTTCTGCTGAACTCATCCATCAATTATTCATTTCCAAATCTTTCTGCATCACATGCAATTCTCAACTTGTTACAGCATACCCAGCCACTTTTCTATATTCCCACATTTCTAACAGCATTCACAATATAGCATACTATGGCATCGAGTCATTGTTGGGTTATTTGTGTCCAAACCAACAACAATCATTCTTTCAGGGGCATCACAATGTATATAGACTTATTGTATGGAACATCCAGTGAGCAGCCAAGAGGGTCAATGATCTTTCAGACATGAACAACATATGATGATTACAAAACAACAACAATATAATCGCGGAAGCAATCTTTGATTTAATCGCGGAAGTAACGTTGAGTGATCGCGGAAGCAACTTTGGTCAATCATCGATGCAACTTTGATTTGAAACGAACCAAAGAAGAGACCAAGGACGTAATGCCGTGCTCTGATACCAATTTGTCATGCCCCGATTCATAGAGTCATTTATTCACATATTTTATCTCTTGGAATCGATCGTCTTCGCTTGGGCGTGATGCCGTACAAGTCTGGTATTGCACTTGTACAAGGCAAAGATGGTACATAATCGATTATTCTTCAAATAGGAACACATCGCAGCGGCAGAAGCAGATAAATTGAATTTAATGAGGACAATCTTTCTTATTGAATAGAAGTACATCACTTCTTTATAACAGCAGAGAAAAAGAGTAACTTGAAGCTACACAGAGATATGTAGAACTTTATTCTCTTTATTGATAATTGAAGAAGAGTACAAGACTTGTATTGAAGTACAATGATTATAGCACATCTCATTTTACATTGGAAACCAACTGAATAATGCTATACAGCTTACATTTGATATTTGGATACATTGGATTACCACTCGATATACTGATTTGGCTTACAATCTCACTGATACAACTGATTACAATGTTCCATACATTATGCCCTTTATAAATAGAAGACATCATCTTGTACAAGGAGAGCTTCTGTATGTCCAACAAATCTTCGATGCCGCGGGACCAATCAAGCCAATCTTCGTGTGTAGAACATTCCAAGCACGAGCACCTGCCCACAAAACGTGGGTCAGCACATCATCTATGTACTGGCGAGCAGAATCCAACCCACTCGCATAAACCAACATTAAAGTGATCATTTAAGCAAGCATTTCTTAGAGTGATCTTTCTACTTGGGGCCTAACATCAGTTTACAGTTCATGGGCAATGATCAGAGTGAAGCATGTAAACATATTCTTAGTAGCATTCATGTGGACATATCATTTATCATTCTTGGTGTTATCATGCAAAGGCATCATTGAGGCATACTAGGTGTTATCATGAAAAGGCATCATTGAGGCATCGTTAACATTAACATTTTAAACATGTTATAACAGTTCTCACTTCAAGCATCACTTAGCATGTATGTTGTGTTTGAGCAATGATTATAGCAAGGCATCTTTCTAGCATACTAAATGGAACATGTTAAGCAGGCAAGTTAAACCAACTTATACAATATCACAATTATGTGATTTCTTACCGATAGCCGACTCCTCGTACCTGTATCAATTACAGGTTATCTGATATACTTACTCTGCCTACACAAAACATTCATTAGCATGCATCCTGACTACATGGTCACTGGTGTTGTTAAACCATATGGACTCTTCTCATTTTATTTCATTTTAAGATAATGTGGTCAGCATAGTAGGTGGCGAGCCTCTATGCCACCCCGCCTTATCCGTGCTCCTATAGCACTCATCATTATTTCCTCCTAGGCTGAATCGGTCCCCAGGGCCCTAGGAACCGTTCGAGGAAATTATTACTCAAACCTTGTATATAAGTTGTCCATGACCATGCGAATGCGTGTCCGACTCGATTATGGACAAAATCGCATGGTAAAATATATTAAGGAAAGTAAAGGCAACAGTGCATCATTAGTCATATTCAATGACTTATTCATTTCGTCATTACCATCATTTCATTTGGTGATCTCAATGATTCCAGCTTTATTATATCTCATTCATTGCTTCATTGCAATGCATCTCATATCATTCCTTTCTTAAGAGAAACTTAACATACATTCATTTCTTATAAGGGACAGGTAGCATTTCATATTCTTGTAACAGTTATAGAGAGAGTACATGATTCTAGTATTTCATTCAGTTCATTGGGTCGATAGCACCGCCAGTTCACTTCTTATTCTATCATTCACAAGGCATCTCATTAATCAAGTGTTTTATCGTTTCAGCAGCATTAAGCATAAGGAACAAGGTTATCAATTCAATCTCAGGCATCGAATCACATTAGCAGTTCAATGTGTTGTACATTTCAATAATTCTCAGTAAAAGCATCTCTATTATTCAGCAACTAACACATGGAACATTTAGGGGCAGTTCATAGCATTTCAATACTTCATCTATTAAGCATGAAGGAGTAAGGAGGAGGAAGGACAGTTCCACTCACCCAAAATTCTACTAAGCGTAGCTCCACCAGCGAGCTACGTTCCAATACCCATTCCGTCTAGCCAGCTAAGAGAGACTGCATCAGTCTCAATTCTTCTCATTCCCAACATAAGTCACGGTCCAATATTCTGATCCCATCCAATAAGCCAACCAAATGCCTCGTACGGAACGGGGCATTACATATAGCATGTCACGACCCGCACCCTAGAGTTAGGACACGAGAACATAACAACGCCCAGCCTACGCCGCAGTGTCGGCGGTAGAACGCTGTCCTAGGTCTCAATGCATCTAACAGTATAAGACTAAACAGTTTATACTCCCCGAATGGGGGTGACATAGCAGATACAGACTCAATCACATCTAAGGTAGAGCATGATGAGGATGGATAAAACATGAAATCCAAAAGAGATACAGGAGATAGAAGTCTAAGTGTCTAAGATACATAAATCCAGAAATACATCTCAAAGCTCAATACAGTAATCCATAGAATAAATACAACTCAATACAACTGAAATAACTAACTATACAACCTCTACTGTGTCTCCTCTAGGCTAGCAGGCAACCTCCAGGCTATCTGTAAAATTTATCAACAGGTCCAGTCAGGACAGGAACGAGTACAACTCATCAAAAAATTCTAATTAAATGACAAAGAACTATAAAGCAGTTATAGACAGTTTTATTGATGAATATGGCAGTTTATATACAGGTGATGGTATGGAGAACAGATAAGATACAAGAAAAGTAAGTAACTAAAATAAGAGAAGAATGATGGCAATGAAGACTTTAAAATAAATCTAGCTGAACTAAAGTAACATAATAAGTCCAGAATGTATATGTAAACAAGTACAAAACCCAAGTAAATCCAGACAACATGAATCTGATACCATGTGGTCCAGTACAAGATGAGTTCGGTATAAGGTGAGTCCAGTTGGTGATCAAAGGTTCCAGGGTGAGTCCAGCCTATACTCTAACAGCGTATTTTAAAATATCGGGATCGACATGTGAACGGCTGTAGGTAATACGGCACACCGTACACTCGGCCAAGTGTGGGATGGCTATCATTCCAGTATAATTCCAAGGGAGTGGTTCCAGTATTTGGGTATGTTCACATGCCTATTCCAATATTTCTTCGACCACAAGTACAAGTGAATCCAGAAAATAACACGAGAATCGAGATGAGTCCAGCCAAACATAATGATACCAGCAAAAGATTCCAGAGTGATTCCAGTAGGTGGTTCCAGTAGTGATTCCAATAGGTGATGCCAGTAGTGGTTCCAGAAGGTGATGCCAGTAGTGGTTCCAGAAATAGAGGCCAGACAAATAGTATGTGTGTCGTATACATGAATCCAGAAATATCTATACGTGTTGTAAGAATCACATAAAACTATCTAGAACTGAAGTACAGTAATTGACAAGTAAATAAAAGAACTATCAGAGAATGTACTCGCCTGATGTCTGAATGTCCAAAGTAAATATACTGTCCGATGAGAGGTATCTGGCTCCTAATTAGAATAGCACAAGTCACAACATGTCCAGAAGGGTAATATAAAGCACTACAATGTATTCTACATGAATCTAGGTCAAACTGGGCCAAAATTAACCCTTGGTCAACTCTGGTCAACTGTACTAGTCAAACTAGGTCAAACTAGGTCATGTCCTAACCCAGCAAGTCTTACTAGGCCTAACCAAAACTATTCTAGCAAGCACACATCAATACAAGGCTATACAAGCCAACATACACCCAACTCTATATAGCATGCAATTATTCAATACTCAATTAGGCAAGAATTCACATTGGATATACACTAGGTAATCTATTACTTTAAGCTATATATGTCTACACATATATACACATGCATATATTGGTATTAACATTAGGTCTATAATCATGGCATTTCAAATGGTTATATAAACTTATATATTACAACACAATATGCTAACATATATATAATATACATACATAGCTAAGTTAACTATATTCATAAATACTTATTTAAGAGGCTATGTGTGTGTATATGAACATGGCAAAGGGGCAAGTGAGGGTTAAATGGGCATACATAGTGTATACATATGAAAGAGTGTCAAAGTGTAAGTGAACAATGTGTCAAGTGTGATAGTGTCAACATAGTGTAAGGGGGTACATGAGGTAATATAGGATTTGTGTTAACATAGAACATTACATCTCATTAACTTGTATATTGCATATATTACATCTATTATTACATTACATTCATGCTTGCATTTATTCATCATTCATTTATTCTCTTGCACTACTATATGCACCATACATTACATACTATGGAACCTACATATTCATTACAAGCCATACTTATACATGCTTACATTAGATAGGATACTTACACCTCATACATCATTTATTTAAATATTTACTCATGCTTACATTCTCTACTTAATTATATAATGTATATACATTAACATGGGCTAAAATCAAATAGAACATTATATTACATACAAGGGTGCACAAAATGTATATGCCAAATAGTTAATCAATACTGTACCATCTCAGCATGAATTAAAATCTAGGATTAAAGTATGTTATAGATCTATGTGTTAGCTTTTCGAAACTTCAAACGGATCGCATTTTCGTTTCCGGAAACTCCCGGAATCGCGAAAACACCGAGAACGCATTTGTCTTTCGTACAGCTGACACTCAAATAATTCTCCAGAAAGTTACAGAAAGAATTAGCCCTATTAATACATGTTTTTGGAAAGCTAACTTCAATACGCTTCTTTTAAAAAAACGAAAGATTAAACCGAGCTTTGAGCTAGAAGTTATGACATTTCTAAGTTAGGGCTAAAATTAAAAACGTGGATAAAAATCATGACGGATTTGGGTAGTTTGAGACAAAAGAACACAAGTATATAACATAATATATCAAGAACTCACTCTCTACACTAATATATATATGAGACACTATAGAACACATCTCCAATACAAAAATATGAGATTAAACATGTAATAATTTATTCATACATAACAACAACACATAGTGTGTCCAAATTTGGGATTTTCCCACATGGACACAAACACAACACAAAGGACACTCCTATGACCTCCAAATGGACACGAAATGGACACAAATGGAGATACAACTATGGGGGTCATTCCTATGGGTTCAAAATAGACCTATATGCATGAGGAAATGAAAAGGAGAAGGGATTTATACCTCCCGGTAGATCGAATCGAAGAAAAACCTTCCCGGAGCGACACCGACACGTAGAGATTCCAAAAGGACACGAACGAGCTCTGAATCCTCCCAAACTTGGGTAGCTTCCTCCTTGGCTAGAATAGAGAAGGAAAGAAGAAGATTTGGTGGCGAAATGCAAGGATTTGGTGAAGAAATTGCTAGGGATTGCTCTCTAGAAATTTGGGGAAGAACAAGAGAGAGTGTGATGAGAATAATGAAATAAACTTGAGCCTATCCTCTCCCAAAGTGGCTGGCCATATGGGGCTATTTGTCCTATTATGGTAATGTCCAAAATGCCCCCACTAACCTATTCTATGAGTATTAGGAAAGGGCTAATTGGTTGGGGCTAAATTAGTCATTCTAAAGTCTCTAATCACACTAACCTTATCCATAATAATTAGTCTAACCTCTAACTAAAATATTTCTATCATATGGACTAAAATTAATATCATGTGGGCCATGCCTAACTAGTGTGTGGGTCCCACTAGAGTCAAACTACCCCCGGGTCCCCGTTTCAAGTCGGATTGAGCTAAAATTTGAACCCGACTCAAATAATCCCAAAACAATATCATAAATAATAAAATAAATTTCAAAAATATTTCAAAAATATAAAATAACAAAAATATCCCTGTTCCTAAAAACTGGGGATGACAAATTCCTCGAAATTAAAACCAAACAATAGTAAAATATCAAAATCATGAGTCATAATTTTAAATAGTTTAAAAATGATTAAAAATCACCAAAAATTATAATATGAAATAATAATCAATAAATAATAATTATAATTACAAAATTTCAAAATTACCCTCATTTGGAAAATTGGGTGTTACAATTCTACCCACCTTATAAAAATTTCGTCCTCGAAATTAAGATGATCGCACCCCCTTCTATGTCAAACATAGTCAAGGGTCAATCACTATTCAATTTCTCAACATCCAAGTACTTGGTCATCAACTGGTCAACTTCTTAGGATTTTACCTATGCTAGCTATCTAGGTGTTGGCAACTAGAATTTAGCAAAAAAGAAACTCTATAATAGACTAGCTCTTAACTTTCCAATCCTATCAAGTCACCTATAACTAAATACCTACAAGCTAAGCACATGAATACCAAATACCACATATATATATATGCTCAAGAACAATAACCCATCACATATATCCTAAGTATATCATCTATATATATACATGACTGATCAATCAAGGGTTAAGGCAGACTAAACTTATAAGGGTCTGAAACAATGCTTAGAACTAGGCTAAGGATGAATGGTCTGAATCAAGGGAACATGGTATCTAGTGAAGGGTCTGCACACTACCTATAAAGGTGATCAACACAAAGGAACTCAACACGAAGGGAGCTTAACTAAAATGGAAAACTGAACCAAGTATAGGGTAAACAACATGTTTATAACCCTATACAACAATGGCCTATAGATACCAACTAACCTATATCCCATATGCCAATATCATCTGCAATCTATCTATGCAAATAGACCTCGCGGTCTTAGGTGAAACTACAACTATACTCAAAGGCAGGCTCTGGTCATGGGTGCCTCATTGGAAAAGGTAAGGGAAAGTAGTAATAATCATCAAGGATGTAAGGCATACTAACATCTTATGTGTAACTGGTTGGTATTATAGATAACAGGAGAATTATCTGTAATGGGTTACTATTCTAACACAAATGCTAACTATCACCTCTAGGGTACAAACACTCTACAAGTCATCATACCATTATACTATGAAGGAAATACCTATGAATAAGCTCTACAAAACTAAATATCCCTACTCCTAAGTCATTTATAACAATCAAAAGGGTATGATGTTTAAACCTTCTCAAGATACAATCTGTTAATCATATGCGTCTGTCCAAAATCATGTTGTCCAGAGTCTTCATCATGCTAGTGAGCAAGGCTACGATAATCACAGAGTCCTTGACTAAGGTACGTACCTCTAGGTTCATGGTATTTAAAATTTTTGCACTGCCGCATGCGACGGCAAAAACCTTAAATTCCCATACCCGAGAATACATCCAAAATCTGACTACATGTCCTTACTATGCCAACTAACACGACTATCGAGGATTCTAGATTCCATGATTTTGGTGACCTAGCCCATATAATTTTCTCAGAAGAAAAAACAAACACAACAAAAGAGTAACATGACAAAATTAATCAATCAACAAGGAACAGATGGAATCGGATTTCAAGGTAATTATAAAAGACAATTACGGGAATGGAATTGAGAAGAACGGAACTTGCAGCAAGATCTCCAATGGTCTGCGCATCCTTGACTGTCCTGACGATAGCTCGCCCTGCTAGTTTTCCCTGGTCTGCTGCTGATGCTGTATGAATCACCGCTGCTGAGAGAAATCAGCAATGACGGGAGAAAATCTCTGTACAGATAGAGGTGCACCTCCAATGTAGCAGAAACACCAACCTGAGTCGGCACAACAAGAGCTGCGATCTCGAGGCCCTGATGAACAGGACGAGAGGTGGCCAGCCTCTCGATAGTATCCCCCGAACCAGAGCGATGAAATCGTCTTCATAACCATCATGAAGACGGGTCAAACCAAAAAGCAATTACTAAGAATAAAGCGAAAAAATCAAGGGAGGACAGTTTATATTCAAGAGAAATCAATAAGCAGCAATTGGATAAAAAGAATCTGATTAAGAGTTTTTTCTAATGTGATTGAGTACCCCAAAAATAATCCTAATCCTACTGCAGGCTGTAGTGATACTCTAGTTCGAATACCACTACATAAACTCGACCTACATGGGCCACCACTAAAATGTGTCATGACCCGTACCCTAGAGTTAGGGCACGAGAACGTAACAACGCCCAGCCTACGCCGCAGTGTCGGCGGTAGAACGCTGTCCTAGGTCTCAATGCATCTAACAGTATAAGACTAAACAGTTTATACTCCCCGAATGGGGGTGACATAGCAGATATAGACTCAATCACATCTAAGGTAGAGCATGATGAGGATGGATAAAACATGAAATCCAAAAGAGATACAGGAGATAGAAGTCTAAGTGTCTAAGATACATAAACCCAGAAATACATCTCAAAGCTCAATACAGTAATCCATAGAATAAATACAACTCAATACAACTGAAATAACTAACTATACAACCTCTACTGTGTCTCCTCTAGGCTAGCAGGCAACCTCCAGGCTATCTGTAAAATTTATCAACAGGTCCAGTCAGGACAGGAACGAGTACAACTCATCAAGAAATTCCAATTAAATGACAGAGAACTATAAAGCAGTTATAGACAGTTTTATTGATGAATATGGCAGTTTATATACAGGTGATCCATGGTATGGAGAACAGATAAGATACAAGAAAAGTAAGTAACTAAAACAAGAGAAGAATGATGGCAATGAAGACTGTAAAATAAATCTAGCTGAACTAAAGTAACATAATAAGTCCAGAATGTATATGTAAACAAGTGCAAAACCCAAGTAAATCCAGACAACATGAATCTGATACCAGGTGGTTCCAGTACAAGATGAGTTCGGTATAAGGTGAGTCAGTTGGTGATCAAAGGTTCCAGGGTGAGTCCAGCCTATAATCCAACAGTATGTTTTAAAACATCGGGATCGACATGTGAACGACTGTAGGTAATACGGCACACCGCGCACTCGGCCAAGTGTGGGATGGCTATCGTTCCAGTATAATTCCAAGGGAGTGGTTCCAGTATTTGGGTATGTTCACATGCCTATTCTAATATTTCCCCGCCCACAAGTACAAGTGAATCCAGAAAACGACACGAGAATCGAGATGAGTCCAGCCAAACATAACGATACCAGCAAAAGATTCTAGAGTGATTCCAGTAGGTGGTTCCAGTAGTGATTCCAGTAGGTGATGCCAGTAGTGGTTCCAGAAGGTGATGCCAGTATTGGTTCCAGAAATAGAGGCCAGATAAATAGTATGTGTGTCGCATACATGAATCCAGATATATCTATACGTGTTGTAAGAATCACATAAAACTATCTAGAACTGAAGTACAGTAATTGACAAGTAAATGAAAGAACTATCAGAGAATGTACTCGCCTGATGTCTGAATGTCCAAAGTAAATATACTGCTCGATGAGAGGTGTCTGGCTTCTAATTAGAACAGCACAAGTCACAACATGTCCAGAAGGGTAATATAAAGCACTACAATGCATTCTACATGAATCTAGGTCAAACTAGGCCAAAGTTAACCCTTGGTCAACTCTGGTCAACTGTACTAGTCAAACTAGGTAAAACTAGGTCATGTCCTAACCCAGCAAGTCTTACTAGGCCTAACCAAGACTATCCTAGCAAGCACACATCAATACAAGGCTGTACAAGCCAACATACACCCAACTCTATATAGCATGCAATTATTCAATACTCAACTAGGCAAGAATTCACATTGGATATACACTAGGTAATCTATTACTTTAAGCTATATATGTATACACATATATACACATGCATATATTGGTATTAACATTAGGTCTATAATCATGGCATTTCAAATGGTTCTATAAACTTATATATTACAACACAATATGCTAACATATATATAATATACATACATAGCTAAGTTAACTATATTCATAAATACTTATTTAAGAGGCTATGTGTGTGTATGTGAACATGGCAAAGGAGAAAGTGAGGGTTAAATGGGCATGCATAGTGTATACATATGAAAGAGTGTCAAAGTATAAGTGAACAATGTGTCAAGTGTGATAGTGTCAACATAGTGTAAGGGGGTACATGAGGTAATATAGGATTTGTGTTAACATAGAACATTATATCTCATTAACTTGTATATTGCATACATTACATCTATTATTACATTACATTCATGCTTGCATTCATTCATCATTCATTTATTCTCTTGCACTACTATATGCACCATACATTACATACTATGGAACCTACATATTCATTACAAGCCATACTTATACATGCTTACATTAGATAGGATACTTACACCTCATACATCATTTATTTAAACATTTACTCATGCTTGCATTCTCTACTTAATTACATAATGTATATACATTAACATGGGTTAAAATCAAATAGAACATTATATTACACACAAGGGTGCACAAAATGCATATGCCGAATAGTTAATCAATACTGTACCATTTCAGCATGAATTAAAATCTAGGATTAAAGTATGTTATAGATCTATGTGTTAGCTTTTCGAAACTTCAAACGGATCGCATTTTCGTTTCCGGAAACTCCCGAAATCGCAAAAACACCGAGAATGCGTTTGTCTTTCGTACAACTGACACTCAAATAATTCTCCAGAAAGTTACAGAAAGAATTAGGCCTATTAATACATGTTTTTGGAAAGCTAACTTCAATACGCTTCTTTTAAAAAAACGAAAGATTAAACTGATCTTTGAGCTAGAAGTTATGACATTTCTAACTTAGGGCTGAAATTAAAAACGTGGATAAAAATTATGACGGATTTGGGTAGTGAATAAAGCTGGGGGTGGTAGTCTCTTGAACATATGCAACAACCCGGTGTTCCAAGAGGGTATACAAGGGTTAGCGATCCACTGGAATTATTCGACAGACTTGGACGTCTCCGACGGTGATCGTCTTCGCCAGGACGATGCAGCTTCCGGCACATGAGGTATCACCCCTTCTGAGTCCGAGGAGGAGAACATTCCAACGTTCCCCGATGATTTTACTGTACGGGAATATGACACGAAGAGCACCTCTTCTACGGTCCCTTCTACGTCTACCCATGTACGGACAGTCTGTATGGCCGACGATGATCATGAAGGACCTACTGATCGAAAACGTCTAGAAGTACTTGAAGCCATGCTCCTATCCTTGGTCAAGTCAGTAGACAAAATCAAAGCTGCCTTGCCGACTCAACCAGCAAGGACGTCTGGACAAACAAGTTTGGGACCCGCAGTCAACAAGGACTCCAATATGACCGCTCCTCCTTTGGGTCACAATCCTCTAGGAGCATCCACTCCTTCAGCTACAGACGAAGCAGGAAGGCAAAGAGGGAAGTCCAGGAGCATCGAGCAATATTCAATGCCCGAGACTGCTCCCGCGACCTCAGAATATGGCAGCCGTATCCCATTGCGTGGAGAGATGTTCCTTTTCTGCCACGGTATAAACCGTTTCATATCGATTCATATGACGGGAAGACCTCTGCCAGCCAGTACATGACATATTTTGAGGTCATAATAGACCATTTGCCGCATAGTGACGCCATCCTCACACGATTATTTATCGGAGCATTGGAGGAATCGCATTTGACTGGTACCGCAACCTCCCCGAACAATTGCATCCATTCCTTTTACGGCTTCAAACACATGTTCCTAGAAAGATTCTACGAGGTGGGACATGATGTAACAATGTTGTCTCTCATGGACACCCAAAATCCCGAACTAAAGCAAGCAGAAGTTCCGAAGCCTAAAGAGATTATATACTCCTTTGAAGATAGCCATGTCAAACCAATCTTCAACATGCTCCTGAAGGCGGGTAGGATCCGGCTCCGTGATGTAGAGCGCGAGCCTCGACCAGCGGAGATCGAGGATACGAAGTATTGTCACTTCTACCGCTATGTCCACCACCCTATGCAGGAGTGCTTCACATTAAAGCGGTACATCCAGAACCTCATCAACTCTAATGCCCTGTTGCTGGATTTTGAAGAGGTTACCGTGTCTGCGAACATGGTATCAGTTCAGTTCGGTGACTTCCCTCCAACAAAAACTCAAGACGGGGTAATACCTGTCCCCCGGACAACGATGGAGGTTACTAATCATCCACCTGTTCGGGACCAGACGTTACCCGGGCGGTGCCATCTTCAACCAACAAAAAGAAGGACAGGAAGTCCAGATCCTGCCATACAATTTCAGCCGAAGCTGAGGAGGCGGCGGCCATTGTTACCCGGTCTGGTACATAATTCTAGCCCACTCTGGGTAATTCAGTCGAAGACTCTCAGCCGACAACGTTGCCTGCTACTGATGTTCCGGGGCCATCTCAGCCACCACCGGCAGACAGGTCCAAGCCGAAGGAAACCTTCTTCGACAGGCTGCTCCGTAATGACGCACCTCAAGGGCTAGAGAGACCTTACAACTTTGACATACTAGTACAACTGAATAACACGCTAGCAAAGTTGTCGTTATAACGAGCTCCTAAGGCTCTCCTGTCATGACCCGTAGCCTAGAATAAGGGCACGAGAAGTGGGTACGTCCAGCCTACGTCGCAGTGTCGACGGTAAAACGTTGTCCTAGGTCACAACATCTAACAATATAATGCTAAGCAGTTTATACTCCCCGAATGGGGGTGACATAGCAGAATGTGAACTTAATCACAACTAAGGAAGAAGAAGCACGATATGATATAAAACTCAAATGAAATACAGATGATCAGAAAAGTCTAAGTGTCTAAGATAACATCTCAGCAAATATCCAAAATATAAGGTCTCAACTACAGAGTATGAAAGAATATATACAATCCAGATCTCAAGTGACAGAAATAGTAAAACCTAGACTAGTCCCAAGACAACATAAGTAAGATAAAGCCTAACTAAACTAGTCTAGGCAGTAGGGGTAGTGTCATCAGCTAGAGCTGGGTCCTCCTCAGAGTCCAGCTCACAAGTGTCGTCTAGGGCTGTCCCATAGAAGGTGTCAACACCAGCCTCATCCTCGTCCTCTGTAAACATTCAATGGTGCCCAATCAGGACGAAGCGAGCACAATACATCTCAACAGTTCATAGCAGGTTAGAAAATATAATCATACAGTAAAGTAAGATACAGGAAACTGAAAAAAGTACATAATGTAAACAGAGAGAGAACTGTAATAGAATATCTACTATAAGTAGAGAACTAACAGTGACTAGTGAGTCAGAGTACAATATAAACATGTGAATGGCATAGGAGATTCTGATGCTACACTACGAAAAAATTCTGATGCTACACTACTTGGATATTATTCACATGTCTACTTCTACTCCCCTGTACCCCCAATCAATACACAAGGATCCAGCCAGCTTATGTTATGATTCATGTAACGGGCCCCGAAGGGTGTACATGATAGGCCCAAAAATGGGTGATTCTAGGAATGCCCATAAATGGGTGATTCAAGGAAGACTCTGTGATCATGAGAGTACATGTCACAAGTGATCAATGAACCATGATGCATAGTGATACACAATGTTAGTGAAACGCACAGAACATGAAGTATCCGATGCTCCCTGAGGGGATAACATCTCAAGAAAGGATCCATATAGTACTAATCCATGTGACCAACGTGACAGCATCAAGTAAAGTAATTTAAAGCAGGAGAATAATTCTAATAGGATATGAAATGATCAGAGAATGTACTCGCCTGATTTCTGAATATCCAAAGTTAATATATTGTCCGAGGAGAGGTGTCTGGCTCCTATTTAGAACAACACAAGTCACAACAAGTCTAAAATGATAATAAGATGCAATTCAATGCATTCTAAATGAATCTAGGTCAATCTAGACCAAAGTCAACTCTTGGTCAACTCTGGTCAACCCTAGAAGTCAAACTAGGTCAACCAAGTCAAACCTAAGTCAAACAAGTCTATACTAGTCTAACTAGTCTATTCTAGGTCTAACAAGACTATACAAGTCCAATCTAGACTCTATACTGGCATTCAAGCCACCCATAGGCTAAGAGCCCTAGGCTATAGGCTATCTCATGCCTATAACCAACCTACAAATCACATCTACACATATCAATTCATATATCTAAAATATAATACACATATTGATATATTTATATAATCTAATATAGAAATACACCTTAACATGTAGGCTACTATATGTATACCACACATACAAGAATATGGTAGGGCATATGTGCTCATGTGTTCAAGTGTGTGTGTCATGAGAGTACAAGAGTGTGTGTCACTTGAGGGTGTCAATGTGTGTGTGAGTTAGATATGTGTGGACATACACTTGTGTGTGAGATATGGCATGTGTGTGTGTGTGTGTTAGCAGGAAATTAGAAATCAGTGAGTACAAAACAGTGTGGCAGCTAACAATGTGTGAACCTGTGTGTATACAGGAACAGTGTGGCATGGCATAACCTGGAATCATCCTCAGGCTATCAAGAATCCTGGAAAACAGACCCTAATAACTCAAACTCAGTTGACATTTCACATTGGGATAGAATTCTCAGTTTTAAGGAACTAAGTAACAGTTGTAATGGGAAGAAAATCAGTGAAGTGTTATGAAACAGTGAGTAACATGGAGAAAACTGGAATCAGTGAGTTGGAATGCTAAAGAGAATCAATTCTCAGCTAGGGGATCATGTGACAGTATATTGAAAACAATATCAATTGATAGGAATGAATGCATTGACAGTTAACCATGAATCAAACATTCATTTCAGTAAAAAATGAAATAACTTGACAGTGAATACTCTAGTGTGAATCGATACCAAGTATAAGAATGACGGTGTATAGGAATGAAATAAATCTCGATTTCAAAAGGAAATCAGTTCAATTACAGTTTATTAGGAATGAATAAATCTCAGGTATAGGAAATTAGTTCTCAGCTGACAGTTAAAATCGAGAATAAAATCAGTTGACACACATTGAAAACCCAACTTAATGCCAATCCTATTTACATAACAAAAGCCTATCTAAACGAAGCATTAAACTTTCCATGAATAATCAAACATGTGGAATCATTGACAGTTGAAACATTAGTTTAAAACAGGATTAAAATAGGAATAACAGTTAGGAGAATTTGAATTAACCATGTATCAGTTAAATGTATCAGTCGATTTCCATCTTTCTAATTCGAATCCAACAAAGTCCAAATCATCCCAAAATTGCCATACAAGTAGAACACATATAGGAGAACTATATTAGAATGTAAAAATGAAATTAGGAGTATTAGATTGTATTAAGATAGATGCCAAATTTCGTTTTAGAAATCTGGAATTTCTAGAAAATACCAAGTTTCAGACATTTACTAGGTAATTGGAATTTAAACTACAAAACATGTAATTAAGCAATAAAATTGTATGTTAATATAGAGACTAACATGTGCACGTGTCATTCACACAGTATCGTGTCAAAAAATAGGACACAAAAGTGTCCAGCATTACTCAAACCAGTGTATATTGAACTGTACAGCGGCTATGCTCCCCGTGTCCAGTGTAGGCCAGATTCCTCACCCGACACGAATCATCAGGACACGAAACTTGGGGAGTGTCGGGTCAGACACTGTCCTGAGCTCCAAACCAAAGGAAACGTGTTCACGTGCCCTAGATAGCTCGTACGAGCCTGCTGGCAGCAGGGCAGTGCAGCTCGCACGCACGCGGGCGTGTGCACGGGTGCGACACGACACCAACACGACACGAGACACGCTCAGACACTAAGAAACCCTTAAAAGACACTAAAACATAATTTGCTATTTAAAAGCTTTCAAAAAAAGGTCAAAATTCTCTTTGGGGTATTTCATCAAACATTCAGCATAGTGGACTGATACGTGTCCATTTAGGACACGAAATGGACACAATATGCCACAAAATTCTAGAGCTAGCTAGGGGACACCTAGATCTAGGCTAATATGCAAAATAACACCAACTATAAAAGAGTTTTAGGGAATTACCTATAGGTATCAATCTCCTCAAAAAGCTCTAAAGAGGGTTGTTCTCCTTGCTTCCCAAACTTCACCAAATTGTTTACAAACTGAGAAAAACTTCCACAAACAGCAAGAACACACTAATTAGAACCTATTGCAATTTGTTTGGATTAAAAAGGAATTAAAATGGATTTGATATGAATTTCTAAAGTTGGGGATTTACCTCTTTCTAAACTTGAGATCTATTTCCAAGGGAGGCTAACCCTAAATGAAGGAGGCATTAAATAGGGTAGGATTCCCTAGGTGGCTGGCCATAGTGGGTTAGGGTTAGGGTTTAGTGATGGGCTATGGGCCTTGGGCCAAGTTTCACAAGCTATGGCTAAGTGATTATCTATTGGTCTCAAAACCATAAGTCATGACTTATGACTTAACCCTCTCTATTCTAACTCGAGTCTAAAAGACTAAATCATGGGTTAACTCTAGTTAGATTAGGGTTACTTAACCTAACCAAGACAGTCACAACTAGGGTTAGCTTCTAGACTAGTCTACCAAAGTCAATGCTAGTCAAAGTCAACCTAGTCAACCATCATCCAAAATAATTCCTAAAAATTTCCATAAATTCAAATAAATAATATTAAAATCAAATAAACCCAAAAATGACAAAAATACCCTCAAGCTAAAATGATAAATGAAATACCCTAATCATAAGGTTAGGCTCTAGATCACTATCTCTAGGGTTACACTAGCAAAACACCAAATCACAAGTCATAATTTTAAATAGTTTAAAAATGATTAAAAATTACCAAAAATTATAATATAAAATAAATAATAATTATAATTACAAAATTTAAAATTACCCTCATTTGGAAAACTGGGTGTTACAATCCTACCCACCTTATAGAAAATTCGTCCTCGAAATTAAGATGATCGCACCCCCTTCTGGGTCAAACATAGTCAAGGGTCAATCACTAGTCAATTTTCTCAACATCCTAGTACTTGGTCATCAGCTGGTCAACTTCTTAGGAATGCTAGCTACCTAAGTGTGGGCAACCAGAATTTAACAAAAAGAGAACTCTATAATAGGCTAGCTCTTAACTTCCCAATCCTATCAAGTCATCCATAACTAAATACCTACAAGCTAAGCACACCAATCCCAAATACCACATATTATATATATATATATATATAATATATATATATATATATTATATATATATATATGCTCAAGAACAACAACCCATCACTATATCCTAATTATATCATACATATATATATATATATTTTTTTTATTTATTATATATATATATATATATATATATATATATATATATATATATATTAAAATATATATATATATATATATTATATAATATATATATATATATAATATATATATATATATATATGACTGATCAACCAAGGGTTAAAGTAGACTAAACTCATAAGGGAATAAACAAAAGCTTAGAATTAGGCTAAGAATGAATGGTCAGAAACATCAATATAGGCAAAAGGGAATGATGCCAAGGGGACTGAAATTATGAGCTAAAGGACAGGACATTTGGGTCCACTTGTATAGTCAAAGTGAAAGAAAACCTACATGGTGACTGAAACATGCCCCTAGATCAACCTAGCCCCTCCTCTACATCTGGCTGAACTAACTATATGTAGGACAGTGGTCTGAAGAAGTGAACCAGACTAGTGTACAGGGAATGCAATAGGCAGTATACTGCAAATGAGTGCAGGCTACGTACTAACAAATTACATTACACATATATACAACTAATATATATTAACCCTCATCACCACAATTCTACTCAGGGTCTAATAACACATACTCCCTACCACATGCCTATCACTCCAATGAAGGGGTCAGATACTGTAAGGTGTACTGGGACAGAACAGTGAACTGTCCCGAGGGGTGAGTGCAGACCTCTAGTATGCATGATACTAACTCTCCAGATGTGCAAAATATGGTAAGGGGTTGATGGTTATATTGGTGAGTCAATAACTAGGGTCTGAACAATGATCCAGTAAAACCTATGACGCAACATGACAGGTAATGAAAGTTGAGTGCAGTGAACAACCTGAAATAGTATGAACCAAGAGAAGAGGGTCTCTAATGAAGGGTCTACACACTGCCTATAAAGGTTGATCATTCATAACTGAACTCAACACAAAGAGAACTTTACTAAAATATAAAACTGAACCAAATATAGGCTAATCAACATGTCAATGCCCTATTCAACAATGACCTGTAGATACTAACCAACCCATATCCCATATGCCAATATCATCTGCAATCTATAGTATATAGGCCTCTCAGTCTTAGGTAAACTACAACTATACTCAAGGACAGGCTCTGGTCATGGGTGCCTCACTGGAAAAAGGTAAGGAAAAATAATAATAATCATCAAGGCTGTAAGGCATACTAACATCCTAGATGTAAACTGGTTGGTACGATAATAACAAGAAAATCATCTACAATACGTTACTATTCTAATACCAATACTAACTATCATCTCTAGAGTACAGACACTCTACAAGTCCACCTCATTACACTATGAAAGAACTACTTATGAATAAGCTCTACAAAACTAAATATCCCTACTCCTAAGTTATTTATAACAACAGAATGGTACAATCATATGTGTCTGTCCAAAATTATGTTACTCGAGTCTTCGTCATGCTAGTGAGCAAGGCTACGATAATCACAGAGTCCTTGACTAAGGTACATACCTCTAGGTTTATGGTATTTAAAATTTCTGTATTACCGCATGCGACGGCAAAAACCTTAAATTTCCACACCCGAGAAATACGTCCAAAATCTGACTATATGTCCTCACTATGCCAACTAACACAACTATCGAAGATTTTAGATTCCATGATTTAGGTGACCTAGCCCATATGATTTTCTTAGAAGAAAAACAACATAACAAATGAGCAACATGAAAAAATTAATCAATCAGCAAGGAACAGATGGAATCGGATTTCAAGATAGTTATAAAAGACAATTACGGGAATGGAATCGAGAAGAACGGAATTTACAGCGAGATCTCCAATGATTTGTGCATCCTTGACTGTCTTGACGATAGCTCGCTCCTGCTGGTTTTCCCTGGTCTGCTGCTGATGCTGCATGAACCGCTGCTGCTGAAAGAAATCGGGAATGACGGGAAAAAGTCTCTGTACAGACAGAGGTGCACCTCCAATATAGCAGAAATGCCAACCTGAGTTGGCACAACAGGAGCTGCGGTCTCGAGGCCCTGATGAACAGGACGAGAGGTGGCTAGCCTCTCGATAGTATCTCCGAACCGGAGCGATGAGATCGTGTCTCCATAACCATCATGAAGACAGATCAAAACAAGAAGTAATTTCTGAGAATGAAGCGAAAATTCAAAGGATGACAGTTTATATTCAAGGGAAGTCAATAAGCAACAATTTAGATAAAAAGAATCTGATTAAGAGTTTTTTCTAATGTGATTGAGTACCTTCAAAATATCCTAATCCTACTGCAGGCTGTAGTGATACTCTAGTTCGAATACCACTACACAAACTCGACCTGTATGGGCCATCACTAAAAATATGTCATGACCCGTACCCTAGAATAAGGGCACGAGAAGTGGGTACGTCCAGCCTACGCCGCAGTGTCGGCGGTAGAATGCTGTCCTAGGTCACACCATCTAACAATATAATGCTAAGCAGTTTATACTCCCCAAATGGGGGTGACATAGCAGAATGTGAACTCAATCACAACTAAGAAAGAAAAGCACGATATGATATAGAACTCAAATGAAATACAGATGATCAGAAAAGTCTAAGTGTCTAAGATAACATCTCAGCAAACATCCAGAATACAAGGTCTCAACTACAGAGTATGAAAGAATATATACAATCTAGATCTCAAATGACAGAAATAGTAAAACCTAGACTAGTCCCAAGACAACATAAGTAAGATAAAGCCTAACTAAACTAGTCTAGGCAGTAGGGGTAATGTCATCAGCTAGAGCTGGGTTTTCCTGAGAGTCCAGCTCACAAGTATTGTCTAGGGCTATCCCATAGAAGGTGTCAACAACAGCCTCATCCTCGTCCTCTGTAAACATTCAACGGTGCCCAATCAGGACGGAGCGAGCACAATACATTTCAACAGTTCATAGCAGGTTAGAAAATATAATCATGCAGTAAAGTAAGATACAGAAAACTGAAAGAAAGTACAGAATATAAACAGAGAGAGAACTGTAATAGAAATATCTACTATAAGTAGAGAACTAATAGTGGCTAGTGAGTCAGAGTACAATATAACATGTGAATGGCATAGGAGATTCTGATGCTACACTACGGAAAGATTCTGATGCTATACTACTTGGATATTATTCACATGTCTACTTCTACTCCCCCGTACCCCTACACAAGGATCCAGCCAGGTTATGTTATGATTCATGTAACGGGCCCTGAAGGGTGTACATGATAGGCCCAAAAATGGGTGATTCTAGGAATGCCCATAAATGGTGATTCAAGGAAGATTCTATGATCACGAGAGTACAAGTCACAAGTGATCAATGAACCATAAAGCATAGTGATACACAATGTAAGTGAAACGCACAGAACATACAGTATCCGATGCTCTCTGAGGGGATAACATCTCAAGAAAGGATCCATATAGTACTAATCCGTGTGACCAACGTGACAACATCAAGTAAAGTAATTTAAAGCAGGAGAATAATTCTAACAGGATATGAAATGATCAGAGAATGTACTCGCCGGATGTCTGAATGTCCAAAGTAAATATACTATCCGAGGAGAGGTATCTGGCTCCTACTTAGAACAGCACAAGTCACAACAAGTCCAAAATGATAATAAGATGCAATTCAATGCATTCTAAATGAATCTAGGTCAATCTAGACCAAAGTCAACTCTTGGTCAACTCTGGTCAACTCTAGAAGTCAAACTAGGTCAACGAAGTCAAACCTAAGTCAAACAAGTCTATACTAGTCTAACTAGTCTATTCTAGGTCTAACAAGGCTATACAAGTCCAATCTAGACTCTATACTGGCATTCAAGCCACCCATAGGCTAAAAGCCCTAGGCTATAGGCTATCTCATGCCTATAACCAACCTATAAATCACATCTACACATATCAATTCATATATCTAAAATATAATACACATATTGATATATTATATAATCTAATATAGAAATACACCTTAACATGTAGGCTACTATATGTATACCACACATACAAGAATAGGGATGGACATATGTGCTCATGTGTTCAATGTGTGTCATGAGAGTACAAGAGTGTGTGTCACTTGAGGGTGTCAATGTGTGTATGAGATAGACATGTGTGGACATACACTTCTGTGAGATATGGCATATGTGTGTGTGTGTTAGCAAGAAATTAGAAATCAGTGAGTACAAAACAGTATGGCAGCTAACAATGTGTGAACCTGTGCGTATACAGGAACAGTGTGGCATGGCATAACCTGGAATCATCCTCAGGCTATCAAGAATCCTGGAAAACAGTCCCTAATAACTCAAACTCAGTTGACAGTTCACATTGGAATAGAATTCTCAGTTTTAAGGAAGTAAGTAACGGTTGTAATGAGAAAAAAAGCAGTTAAGTGTTATGAAACAGTGAGTAACATAGAGAAAACTGGAATTAGTGAGTTGGAATGCTAAAGAGAATCAATTCTCAGCTAGGGGATCATGTGATAGTATATTGAAAGCAATATCAGTTGACAGGAATGAATGCATTGACAGTTAACCGTGAATCAAACATTCATTTCAGTAAAAGAATGAAATACTTGACAGTGAATACTCTAGTGTGAATCGATACCAAGTATAAGAATGACAGTATATAGGAATGAAATAAATCTCGGTTTCAAAAGGAAATCAGTTCAATTACAGTTTATTAGGAATGAATAAATCTCAGTTATAGGAAATTAGTTCTCATCTGACAGTTAAAATCTAGAATAAAATCAGTTGACACACATTGAAAACCCAACTTAATGCCAATCCCATTTACATAACAAAAGCCTATCTAAACGAAGCATTGAACTAGCCATGATAATCAAACATGTGGACTCATTGACAGTTGAAACATTAGTTTAAAACATGATTAAAATAGGAATAACAGTTAGGAGAATTTGAATTAACCATGTATCAATTAAATGTATCAGTCGATTTCCATCTTTCCAATTCGAATCCAACACAAAGTCCAAATCATCCCAAAATTGCCATACAAGTAGAACACATATAGGAGAAATATATAAGAATGTAAACATGAAATTAGGAGTATTACAGTGGATTAAATAGATGCCAAATTTCGTTTTAGAAATCTAGAATTTCTAGAAAATACCAAGTTTCAGACATTTACTAGGTAATTGGAATTTAAACTACAAACATGTAATTAAGCAATAAAATTGGTTGGTAATATAGAGACTAACATGTGCACGTGTCATTCACACAGTATCGTGTCCAAAAACAGGACACAGAAGTGTCCAGCATTACTCAACCAGTGTACATTGAACTGTATAGTGGCTGTGCTCCCCGTGTCCAATGTAGGCCAGATTCCTCACCCGACACGAATCATCAGGACACGAAACTTGGGGAGTGTCGGGTCAGACACTGCCCCGAGCTCCAAACTAAGGACACGTGTCCACGTGCCCTATATAGCTCGTATGAGCCTGCTGGCAGCAGGGCAGTGCAGCTTGCACGC
>JANAVB010002831.1:0-49608 GCA_029216955.1 Iris pallida
GACAGTGAGGTAACACCAATCGAGCCTCGTATATCATAGCATGCTTATCCGTTTTCGATCTACGAGTCCTTGTAGGAGCGTAAAAAGTACTTCATAGACCAAGTCAAAGAAGTTGAGAACTTTATGCAATTCAAACTGAGTCAAACTCAGACTTTACGCGAACTAATTTACGCAAGAAGCTTTTACGCGAGAGCTATCCTCACTTTACGCGTGGACGACAGACTGTCAGGCCACATTTAATGCGATGATTTGATCTGACAGAATGATTTTCTGATAGTAGTACACAGAAGCTGAGGAGATCTTTCACCAAACCCAACGCTTGTCGTTTAGTGTGCAGATGGCTACTTTACGCTCAGAAGACTGCTTCTTTTACGCACGATAGCTATTCGAGTTTTTACGCTCAAGGCTATTGTGTGCGTAAAGTTTATTTGAGCTAATATTTACGCTCAAGGCTATTTTAGCCACTTTGTGCGGAAGTTTTTTTGGGCTATTTTATGCCAGTTTGCTACTTACGCAGGAAATATATTTGTGTCATTTTTACGCCTGATCCTTCATGACTACATGAGAACGTGGTTTGCTTACGTGGCTTTCATGCCACACTTATCGAGGAACGTGTGTACGTGCTCTCTACATTTTGTTGAAGTAGGGGACACATGTCACCATGCGTCGAGATCAAAACTCTACATGGGACACGTGTCAACGTGCGTAGAGGATGGTTGCATCGTGGGTGACAGTTACTCGCGTAAAGACCCAATTTTATTGATTTTACGCACAAAGGGTCAAGTCTATAAATAGACTTATTTTTAACACAGATAAGATAAAGAGATCAATATAGAGACAGGAGAGGAGATTCTGAGAAAACTCATACTTCCAGATTGATATTCCCAGAAGCATTTCTTCAACTTTTTTTCTCAAGAACAGGTGAAGCAAAGCAAGAAAGCATTCGACTGTGCCATCAGTGCCGTTGCTCGATACCTTTTCGGTGACTTAGTTCTTCCGATTGTTCGTCTTCTTCAGGCAGTTTTCTTCATCATCATCGTATGGTCCAAGGAACAAAGTGATCGCTCTCATATCAGACTTCCATAGCAATACTTCCCAGAACAATTTGTACTTTTTGTACATTTTCTCGTTTTCTTTCAAAAGCCAATTTTAGACATTTTGTTAAGTGAAACAAAATGGCGACTCTGCTAGGGACGTCCTTCTCCCTGATGAGAAGGAAATTGCTCAATATGATGATGTGTCGATCGGATTGACAATGAAGACTCTGGTTGTGCACTTCGACCAGACTGCCTACGAAGAAATGCTCCGAACTGGGGGTAGTACTCGCTACTCCAATGTTCAGAAATTGCGGAAGGCGCAAAAAGTTTGGATTCCTAAGTCCAAAGCATCCTCGGATCTTCCTGCTGTCTCTGAGGAAAAGGAATCCTTCCTACTCCTGTTGTGGAGTCTCCCGTCTGTGACGAGGCAGTCTCTACTTTGGTGATACGCCCTGGGCGTAAAAATCAGTCGCCCGTCTGTGATGTGGCAGACTCTCCAGTTTTACGCTCTGCGCGTAAAAATTAATCTTTACGCTATGTGCGTAAAACTTAAACTTTATGCTCTGCGCGTAAAAACCAGTCTCCCGTCTGTGACGTGGCAGACGCCCAAACTTTACGCTCTGCACGTAAAAACCAGTCTCCCGTCTGTTACGTGGTAGACACCCAAGCTTTACGCTCTGTGCATAAAAATAAGTCTCCCGTCTATGACGTGGTAGACAAACAAAATTTACGCTCCACGCGTAAAGGAAAATCCCCCGTCTGTGACATGGCAGATACTCATGTTTTGCGCTCTACGCGTAAAGGTAAAACTCCTGTCTGTGACAGCGTAGATAAAGTTCACAATGATGCCTTTGTATCTAAAGTGAATTTTCCTGCACGCATGCAGCGTAAAAACATAGTTGGTAAAACTTCTGTTTTCAACCAACAACCTTCTTACACTGCTTTTTGCAAGGTATCAAACCTTCAAATTACGCGAAATGCTGATGGAGTCCTTTGTGCACAAAAATCGCAAGATTTAGGCACGCAACTCCAAGTGCGTAAAAATGTACAGTTTGGTTCTGCTAATACAGCCAGTAATCTTCTTTATACATAAGGGACTAAATGTTTCTCTACCCCAAATGTAATAAAGAAGACTACTCCTTCTACTCCTTCTGATTTACGCGAGTTGTTAGTACAAAAGCGTAAAAATAGACAATCTCCTGTGACACTCCCCAAAGAAGATCACCATTTTGAGTGTCACCAGATTGTAATCAAGTGTTGCTATTCGGCTTCTAAACACTCAGTTTTTGATCGATTAAGTTACAATGTGCCTCAGCAGCAAGTTGATGACCAAGAACATGAGTTGTCATATGCATCAGTCAACATGGCATCTCATACCAACAGAGGACGACGTCCAAGACGTAACTCGTCTCAGACTCCTGGTCAACAGCAGTTCAATCGACTTCTTGATAGTTTCGAAGGAGTATATCAGAATACTCGATCAAGAAGTCAAAGACAGTTGCAGACTTCTGATTCAGAAGCTGGGGGTACCCAGTCTTTGGAGTCAGAAACTGATAGTGTCGATTCATACCTCTATACCAATCCCTATATATCTTCAAGGGAGGTTGAATCCTATGCTATTGGAGATGAACCAGAGACGTCATCTGCTAATACAGAATAATGTCTCTCTGCCGTTGAGCAATCACTGAAGGATATGCTTACCATGATGCAAAGCATGCATCAAATAATAATGACTCAGCAAACTACTCAGCCGACAGTAGTAACACCGGTGCAAGTAGCAGCGCACTCAAGATAGTCAAGGGGTTGATCTACCTTTGAATAATCTTAATCAAGATCCTACTGTCAATCAGAATTTTGTATCTTCAGATCCTGTCATTCCAGAAGATGTGCCACCTCCGGTCGGTGTTACGGTACATCCAGCAACTATTCAATTGAATATGCTTCCTCAAACTAGTGAAGCTATTCAAGCAGTACGTGAGCTCAAAGCACAGATTGAAGTTTTGAAGCACAAAGATCAGCTCCAGAGGTTAGGGATTAAGCAACCTTATCCTCCTCATTGGAATGACGTACCCTTTTCTCCAAAATTTAAGCTACAACTGATGGTATTATTTGATGGAAAGGCTTCTCCTAGTCATATCAATCACTTTGATATTATGACTGTGCATCTACAGAAGAATGATGCTCTTCTCACTCGAGTTTTCATCGGGTGCCTGACGGGTTCAGCTTACGACTGGTATCGTAGTCTACCCGACAATTGTATATCATCTTTTGACGAGTTTAAAGCAATATTTCTTTCCCGTTTCTATGAAGGAGCCATAGACATGAATATGTTCTCCTTAATAGAAAACGTTCATCGAACGTTTCCGACAAGCAACTTTGAAGATGCCTCCTGGTATGCCAGATTCAGCATTGATTGATACGTGCAAAATGAATCTGCGACCATCTATTACTATCTTTACGGGCTCCCAATTCACAGATTGGGCCTCGTTCATTATAGCCACAGTTTCAGTCGGGACCGATGGTAGGTTGGCTCGTGAACACGGGATGATCTTTGCCTCAGAGGACAAAGAAAAAAAGGCTCTTCTGGTAATAATTCTGGCAATCATAATGGGAATGGGAAGGAAACCCTAGTGGTTAATCTTTCAAAACCTAAAACGATGCCGAATAATCAGGAGTCTTCCAAGCCAAAAGAAGAATACTCTTTCGATGACAGTGATATCTCAGGGATATTCCAATGTCTGGTAAAGAGCGGCAAACTCCAGATTCTAGAGCCGTAAAGACCTAATGAAGTGAATCTGACCGACAATCCCAAGTATTGTATCTATCACAGATACATAAATCATTCTACCAAGGCTTGCTATGTCTTGAAGAAGAAATTCAGGAGCTGATAAATGCCAATGCCATCGCTTTAACCAACGATGAGCATACGGTCACAACCAATATGATTTCTCTTCAATTTAGAGGTTTTCCTCCATAGCAAGTCCCAGATGGTATTGTCCCAATTCCAAAGGCGACGATGAAGATTGTGAATATCCTGCCTGCTAGAGAGCAAAATGAAGGACTTTTGCCTCTTACACTGAAAAATGGTGAAATCATGTGGTACATCCCGACTTAGTACCTGAAATGGAAGATGAAGGTAAAACTTCAAAATCCAAGAAAGGTAGAAAAGTCAAAACCTTCAACATGATTTCTCATGTTGTAACCCCAGACCATGATAATTTGGATCACTTATGGGGTGGCATTCCTTTGGAGGATAGATTAAGGGGTTTGAATATATGTCCTCCAAGTTTGGCTCCTCCTACTATGCTCAAACTTACTCATCAGCAGTGGTTAGCTATGAATAGTATCCCCTTATACAGGGCACAACAAATTTTTGCTGCTTATGAGAAAACACCTGTAGGGATTTTTCCACTTGTCCCGAATAATCCTTCTCCTGTGGTTACGGAGGTCTCTGCTCCTTCTTCCTCTTGTTGAACCATCTATTAAAAGTCCGTTACCTACTCACTTGTATAATCAACAATCAGTCCATCTCATGAAAATGATAGGATACGACTTTCAAAAGGCGGAAGGTTTGAACTATGATAATGGAATGCGACTTCCTTTACAAATTCAAAGTCAAAAATCTACTGTGGGATTGGGTTTTGAGGTTTCTCATAAAAATCCTCACAAGAAGAAGACTAAGGAAAAGAAGACAAAATCCTGCAATATGGTACTTCATTCTCCTGAGTCCGAAAAAGAAACCTTTGCTGGTACGAGATCTGGGAAAGAGTACCAGAAAGATTATGAGGGATCTTCCAAAGAAGCAGAGGACGTATTTAAAACACTACCAGTTCAACCATCTCCTGTTCCTGCTAAACCATCTGTGGTTGAGAAAGGGAAACAGAAAGCAGTACACTTTGACGTCCCAATAAAATCTGCTTCAAATCAAGGGGTAGTGATAAAACCCTACAAGTTCGATATTCTAGCCCCGTTAGCTAATACTCCGGCTAGACTCTCTATCTTCGAACTGCTTCGTCTTTCAAAAGAAATCCGAGAAACTCTGAGTGAAGCTTTGCTACAAGCAGACTCATGTTTAGCTCAACTCAAGAGTCCTGACAATATACCAGTGTCTTGCCCACAATGTCATAGTATGATGGAAGCAATTCCCAACATCACCTTCACATAAGAAGATATGCTGTTGAAGCATAATAAGCACGACAGACCTCTGTGTTATACAAGATATATTGAATCCACTGAAATTGACAGGATTTACATTGATCCTGGGTCTTCTATTAGCATTATTCTTCAAAGTATGCTATGACCCTTGAGGATTCCTACTAGTGATTAGACTTACACTAGTATATAATAGTTGGTTTCAACTCTGGAAAGAGTAAACCACTGGGGAAGATTCGTCTGAAGATTCAGATTGGTGATCTTCGAACTATGGCGACATTTTATGTTATCCACTCAGATGTATCTTATAACATCCTTCTTGGAAGACCATGGATACATGAGCATAACATCGTGCCTTCAACTCTCCACCAATGCTTCAAGTACGTGGACTCCCAAGGGGTTGTGAAGACAGAATTTGCAGATATTAATCCTTTTAAGGGTGTTGAAGCCTATTTCTCGGATTCAATCCTCCTTTACAAACAGGAGCATATGAAGGAGATATCGGATATGGCCGAAGATCGATCACCTGCTGAAGATCAATCTGTCAATGAAGATCCTCCAGAAGAGCAACCTTTGAAGATTAAATTCAAAGGTCGAATCCAACTCCAACCTGTCAATGACCAACCTTTGATGATCAAGGTCAAAGAAAGAGTTTGAGCTTCGTCTGAGGAATCAGTGAGTATTCCTGCCAAGAGCCAAGTTCAACCCCTTAGGATCAAAGTCAAAGGACGTACTTCTCGTACGAATGATCCAGAACCACCACTGGTTATCAACCTTGGCAAGTCTACGCAAAAAACGGATGATGGCCCGTTAATGATCTATCCGAAGCGTAGCAGTCAAATTGTAAATAATATAAATATTGATCATTCTGTACTTTCTAATATCAATGAAGATTTCCTTTTGGAGTATATGGTTGTCAAATTTATTGAAAGAATAACTTTATCTTCTGATGATCAAAGTCATCAATATAAAGATGACATAAATACAGAGGAAACCTTATACATTGAACATAAGAAAAATTCCTTTCCTACTCATGTCAATGTTGGACCTTATGTTCAAAGATTTCTAACATCTTCTCCCTATATTCTTCATGTAGCCGCTTCATCACAAGCTTGTGTAACTTATAGACGTCACGAAGAATTTTATTTCGTGATTTCGTCTGATAAGAAAAACAAGCGCCAAATTGTGTTTGGCCTGGCTAGAAATATCTCTATTATTCAGACAGATGATCTCAGAGATAAAGATAAAAGAAAATCCGAATTGACAAATATAGTCAACAATCTCTAAAGATTATCCAGAATATGGGATATGATTTGAAGACTATGCAAGGTTTCAATCAAGGCAAAGGTAGACGGTTACCATTATGTGGTAATCTATTTACCAGAAAACTCGACATGGGTTGGGATATGATCCGTCCCACATATTTAACGAAGATATACAAGAAGAATTTTCTTCCAGTTCTTCACAATCCTCAGATTCTGAAGAAATCCAGTTCATCGAATCTGATACATCCCATATGTATAAAGAAGATATGGAAGAAGAATGTTCTTCTAGTTTTTCACAATCCTCATATGCTAGATGAGACTATTATGATGAATCTGAGTGTGTATTCTCAGTCAACATGGTTCAAACTGATGGTGAATCTGAGCCATTTGAGAATGACCTTTGGGCACAGCAAATGGACACTCAATAGGAGCTTCGTTTTGAACAGCGACAGCCACCTACAGAGGATGAGATTGTCCAGATTGATATTGGAGACAAAATTACGTCCAAGCCAATATTCATCAGTAAAATTCTCTCCGAAGATGAAAAAGAAGAGTTGATACAACTGATTAAAGAATATATTGATATCTTTGCATGGAGTTATGAGGATATGCCGGGTCTAGATCCTAAAGTAGCTACTCATAAACTCAATATTCTTTCTAATGTCAAGCCTGTAAAATAACAGCAACGACATTTTCGACCAGATATGATGGATGCAATTGAAGCGGAAGTCAAAAAGCTGATTACATGTGGCTTTGTTCGTGAAGAACAACACCCAGATTGGGTTGCCAACATTGTTTCTGTTATGAAGAAGAATGGAAAAGTCCGAGTTTGTATAGATTTTTGGGATCTTAATGCATGTAATGCCTGTGGTTCGTATTACGTATTTTTGGAATACGTGTACGTATTTATTCTTGTATTGCATGATTTCCTTGCTTGATTTCCTCCCTGGACTGGTTTATTCTCGGTTTGGGTTGGCTTGGTTCGGTTTGGGATTGCTCTTGGTTCATCATGAACCAAGGGGTGAACCCCCTACCTACCACCACCACTACCATTTATTAACCCTTCTCCTTTCTCTCTCTTCATTTATCATCTTCTCCACCATTACTTCCTTACCTACCAAAGAGAGGGAGAGAGAGGTCTAGGCAAGTGCAACTTGCTTCCACAAGAGAACCCATTTTATTATTCTAATAGCTTCTTCTCATGTTTCTAAGACACATTAGAACTTGTCATTTTCCATTTTGAGGCTTTAATTTTCGTAGATCTAGAAATTAGTTATTTTTAGATTTTGGTGGTTTTGATCTATCAAACTTCTTTTTTTCAAGTTTTGATGGTTCCATGTTGTAGAGAATTTTATTCTACCCAATTTTGACCTTTAAAAAGTTGGATTTGGACTTATTTTGACCAAGTTATAGACTTTTGAAGCTTTGGGTTCAAACCATGGAGTTCTTGTTGATTTGGAGAAGACAGTGAGCAGTGTGCGCGAGCTTTTTAGCTTGCACCACGGAGCTGCGCACACTCTTTAGCACAGCACAGTCTGGTACATACGCTGCCTTTTGGAGGCATATGTCTTGCATACGCTGCCTTGACAAGGAGTCGTATGGACCTCATACGCTGCCTTGTTGAGGAGTCGTATGGACCTCATACGCTGCCTTGATGAGGAGTCATATGGACCTCATACGCTGCTTTGACAAGGAGTCGTATGGACCTCATACGCTGCCTTGAAGAGGAGTCGTATGGAGTACATACGCTGCCTTTTGGGAGCGTAGCCTGACTTGAGCGTACCCTGACCTGAGCGTAGCCTGACTTGAGCGTACCCTGACCTGAGCGTAGCCTGACTTGAGCGTACCCTGCCTAAGCGTAGCCTGACTTGAGCGTACCCTGATATGAGCGTAGCCTGACATGAGCGTACCCTGACCTGAGCGTAGCCTAACTTGAGCGTAGCCTGACTTGAGCGTAGCCTGACCTGAGCGTGGCCAGACCTGAGCGCAGCCTGATTCAGGCGCAACCTGATGTTTAGGCGCAACTGGACCTGACCCTACTTACCCTGGATCTTCTATAGCCCTGTATATTGATATTTTATTGATATTTAACGTCCATTTTATATCCTTACGCCTTTTGTCCTGAACTTGATAATCACAAATTTACTTGATATGTTTGGAATTGATAATTGAGCATGACGTGATAGTGACCCGTAGTGGTGCACTCCTGACATAATAACCTGACATGACCTGATAGTGGCCCGTCGTGGCGCACTCCTGACAAGTACACTTGGCATGATAACCTGACATGATTATCTCGAATAGCTGTTGCGACGGCTACCCGACATGACATGACCTGTATAATTAATCTGGACACCGTGGGCGATTGTGTTTGTATAAATAAACCAGTCCTGTCTTACATCATGTCTAGGACAGGGACTCTTGAGTACCACGGTCAGGAGTACCTACTAAAATGGACTAAGGCTAATAACTAGATTAATACATTAGTCATGACGAGATTTCCCAGGTACAGGCAATCTCGTTACCTGGGCACGCCTTGGAATCTGTAGCTTGCCGTTGAGTAGGGCACATTTCCAGCACACTGTCATATGTTGCACCTTTCAAGCTACCTAAGGGTACATTCGTTTCCTGGACGATGTACCCACCTGAATTCAACTATAATCTTTTAACCCGGGTAACCTGGATGGTCAGTAGGGCTTGTGGCTGTGGAATAATCTTACTGCATCTTGTTAGTAATTAGGCTTGTGACAACCGTAGTTAGTTAAAGTATCAAGCCGTAATTCTTGCTTGGCCGTGAAGTGATTGGACGGAGTCTAACCAGTCTAGTCTTGTCCTGATCCTGTTCCAGATTATTGAATGACCAGAATGCTTGTATTTATTTTACCGATAAATGGTGAGAATTCCAAGTTCTGTTCAGACGAAGGGTTACAACCCCGGTCCTTGTTTGATTAACGGATTGTAACCTGGTTATTTGAATAGTTCCATGGTTATTTCGTCGTATATCATCCTGGTGTATTTTCTTTATTTCTAGTTCTTACTTTTATTTATATCTTGTGCTGATTGCTGGTTTTAGTTCTTAAGTGAAGCTTCCTTTGTGGCACTTGCTCCTTCTGGGGTCTGACCCAGCTGGTTTTGTGTGGCCAGATTTCAGAGCAGCTCCAGAGGATCTACCGACCTTCCAGCCAGATGGTGGCCACTAGACGGAACCCTGGCAACGAGTGGGTTATTTTTGGCTCTCCCACTCTATTATAAAAATATTCTTTTGAGGCGTTTAGCCGACGAGCACCTGTTTAGCTCGATTGCACTTACTTACTGTCTGCCTACGGGCTGTAACATGATTAACGGATCCTAGGGTTGATCATGTATGACTAATCTCTTGCTAGTCCTGACATTTTGTAACGACTAGCTTCATGATCAATTGAATATGTAATATTTGGGACGCCTTACTATTGTATATTTAATGATCATACATCTTGTGACTTTTACTTACTTGCTTGTGATTGAGACACTAGGCTTATTCATGACCTTAAGAGACTGTTGGCTTGTAGATAAACCCTCATGTATCTAGACAGCCGTGACCGTATAGCGAGATAGATTCCATTTCATATACGTAGCTGGCTATGTCTGCCCCCGCTCTCCAGTATTCTGGTTCTGGGGCGTGACATGGTTTAAGTGGTGGTCCATGCAGGTCTTGTAAATCAAGATATGAGGGTTTACCGAATAGATGTCTCAATCAGTATTCGTCCTTGATCTCTGCTCGTATCTTCTGAATCCCTGGATTCTTGTCCTGATCATATGCTTGTATCGTTGATCTGTCCTGGTCCTTCCTTATTGTTCCCTACGTCGTCTTCTTCAGCGGCATTGTTCGTGGTCCTACCGACCAGCAAGGCAGAGCACCTCCCGCGGACCAGCAGCAACCTGGAGATCAAGCCCAGCATTCCAGAGTGGCCTTCAGAGTCGTGCCTTCTGGCGGAGAGCCACCAGTCCAGCCAGTTCAACCTGTAGAACATGATGACGGCACTTTGATAGGACTCGTCAGGACCTTGATAGCTTCCCAAGACCGGCGTGGCGATGCCTTGCACCAGGCAGTGACGGATGCTTTGACCCAGGGTGGTCATCAGGGTAATAGTGCGGCCAACGGCTTCAAGCGCTTGAACCCTCCATTCTTCGACGGTAGTGAAGAAGCTATCACGGCAGATGCATGGCTTCAGGACACAGAGGTGATTCTAGAAGCAGCCAGGACCCCAGAGAACGAGAAGGTGGCCGTTGTGCGCCTGCAGTTGTTAGATCTTGCCCGCAGCTGGTGGGCAGCGCAGGCCGTTGGATTAGCAGCACCCATTGCTTGGGCAGTATTCAGATAGAGATTCCAGACCAAGTATTTCGATGCCGTGGCTCGGTATGATCTGCAGACGAGGTTTACTAATATGAAGCAAGGAGGCAGGACGGTCGACGGATATACGGCCGAGTTTTCCAGACTCAGTCGGTTTGCTCCCACTTTGGTGGCAACCGAGTATGATAGAGCCCAGCGGTTCCAGCAGGGACTTCACCTGGAGATCTTGTTGGCAGTTGAGCAGTTTGAGCATCAGACTTTTGATGCAGTCTTGAGAGCAGCCCGGAGGCATGAGTATACCTCCCAGAGGATTGTAGATAGGGCCGGAGGTCGGAAGAGATCTCACGGCCAGATGAATCAGTCTTCAGTACCGGCACCGGCAGCCAGGGCTTTGACTATTGGAGTTCCGAGGCGAGCGGCCTCAGTAACGTCGGTTCAGCATTCAACTCCGACGCACCCTCAGCAGCAGAAGCAGAAGCAATTTCCGCAGTTGGTTGTTCCCATTGTGGGAAGCCAGGCCATGTGGTGGCAGAATATCGTAGGGCACAGGGATTGTGTCTGGCTTGTGGAGCACCAGACCATAGGGTTGGATCCTGCCTGAATAGGGGTGGTTCATCATCGTCCAACCTTTCTAGCTCTTCGGTGAGAGGACCAGCTCCGGTCCAGCAGCAGCAGTACCCATTGCCGAGGCCCTTGCCGCCTCAGACCCAAGTGTTCCAGCAGCAGAACCCCCAACAGTATGCACAAGTCCAAGCCCAGAGTCAGAGCAGGCAGCGAGGATTTCAACAGAGGGGACCAGCACCCCGAGGGCACGGTCAGGCTATGGTGATGACCGTGGAGGAAGGATTGGCACCAGGAGAGGTAGTGGCAGGTACTATTCTCGTCAACTCCTTTCCAGCTTCAGCTTTATTTGATTCTGGTGCATCGTATTCATTTATGTCTACACGATTCGCGACACGGATAGGATTGAAGCCCGAGTCATTATCAGTAAGGCTCAATATACTTACTGGTAACGGACTTGTGGGTGTAGATAGGGTATTTTCCTCGTGTCGGATCGTAGTTAGCGGTAAAGAATTCCCCGCTAGATTGATAGAGTTCCCAATGGCCGATTATGATGTGGTCCTAGGGATGGATTGGTTGAGGAACCAGTATGCTAGGATAGACTGCCATATTGGCAGGGTTGTTTTTAGCATTCCAGGCGAGCCAGAGTTTTCTTTCTCCCAAGGCGAAGTTGAGTCATCTCCTCCAGTATTGCGGCTGGCAGTAGCAGCAGTTTAGTTGCCCAGGATAGTCGAAGAGTTTCCAGATGTTTTCCCAGAAGAACTTCCAGGTATGCCTCCGGAGCGGGAGATCGAGTTCACTATAGACTTGATTCCCGGGACAGCCCCAGTGTCAGAGAGAGTCTACAGGATGGCGCCGTCAGAGTTGGAGATATGTACAAGATGTTTGAAGAACTCAGAACCAAGGGATTCATTCGTGCTAGTGGATCGCCTTGGGGAGCTCCGATGCTTCTTATAAAAAGAAGGATGGTACGTCCAGGTTATGTGTTGATTATCGTACCTTGAACTCAGTGACAATCAAGAACAGATACCCTCTTTCGAGGATAGATGACTTGTTTGATCAACTCAAGGGGGCTTCAGTATTCTCAAAGATTGATTTGCGCTCAGGTTATTATCAGATCAGAGTCAGAGAGCAGGACATCCCGAAGACAGCTTTTAAATCGAGATATGGGCATTGGGAATTCCTTGTTATGCCTTTTGGAGCAACCAATGCGCCGACAGTATTCATGGACCTCATGAATCGCATCTTCATGCCTTACTTGGATCAGTTTGTGATTGTGTTCTTGGATAACATTCTGGTCTACAGCAAGAGTGAGGCGGAGCATGAGCAGCATCTTCGTATAGTTCTTCAGATCCTCTGAGAGCACCAGATATATGCCAAGTTCAGTAAATGCGAGTTCTGGCTCGATCGTATTTCGTACTTGGGTCATATCATCACTCGAGGAGGAGTAGAAGTGGATCCCCAGAAGATTGTAGCTATTGAGTCATGGCCAGTGCCCAGCACAGTTGCAGAGGTTCGTAGTTTTCTTGGATTGGCCGGCTACTACTGGCGGTTTGTTTCGAATTTTGCTCAAATTTCAGCACCATTGACGCAGTTGACCCGCAAGGATACACAGTTTGCTTGGACAGCAGAGTGTCAGAGTTCTTTTGAGCAGTTAAAGCGAGGCCTGATAACAGCTCCTATTCTCACGCTTCCAGATAGGACCGGAGGATTCTCAGTGTAATGTGATGCTTCAGGCAGAGGTTTAGGATGTGTTCTGATGCAGCATGGGAAGGTAATAGCTTATGCGTCACGACAACTTTATGATCATGTGAGGAATTACCCAACCCATGACTTGGAGCTGGTAGCAGTGGTGTTTGCACTTAAGTTGTGGAGGCACTACTTGTATGGAGACAGGGTGGAGATTTTCACCGACCACAAGTGCCTGAAGTATGTTTTCACCCAGAAGGATCTTAACATGCGTCAGAGAAGGTGGCTGGAGCTTCTTGTGGATTATGATGTCAACCTGCAGTATCATCCTAGGAAGGCCAATATTGTTGCAGATGTATTGAGCAGGAGAGCGGGAGTTTATTTTCTAACAGCGCAACCGGAGCTGTTAGCAGATCTTCAGAAGATGGGTATTGAAGTTGTTCTCCCTTCCAGTGTGGCCTTGATGGCCAGTATGCAAGTTCAGTCCACTATAGTCGAGAGGATACGGATGGCGCAAGTCGGCAGATTCCAAGCTTCAGTGACTCAGAGCAGAGTGTGAGGTAGGACGAAGACCAGAGTTATGCATTCATGAGGATGGTACACTTCGACATGGTAAGCGTCTTTGTGTACCCAGCGGAGATATCCGGCAGGAGATCATGTTAGAAGCGTACAGTTCGCAGTATTCTATCCATCCTGACAGTACGAAGATGTACCGTAATATCCGACAGGATTTCTGGTGGAATGGCATGAAGCGGAAGATAGCTCGGTTTGTCTCTCGGTGTTTAGTTTGCCAACAAGTTAAAGCTGAACATCAGAGACCGGCTGGGACTTCTTCAGCCCTTACCGATTCCAGAATGGAAGTGAAAGCATGTGACCATAGATTTTGTGACTGGACTACCTAGATCCCCAGCTGGTAGAGATGCTATCTGGGTTATAGTTGACAGGCTCACGAAAGTGGCTCACTTTCTTCCATTCAGAGTTGGTCAGTCGACGGCTCAGTTAGCAGAGATGTACCTCAGGCAGATTGGCAGATTGTACGGTGTGCCAGTCAGTATCACTTTGGACCAAGATTCAAGATTTACATCGTACTTTTGGTATAGCTTACAAGAAAGTTTGGGAACTCATCTCCAGTTCAGTTCAGCATATCACCCGCAGACAGATGGCCAGTCGGAGCGCACGATCCAGACTCTTACAGACATGTTGCCGTCTTGCACACTTGACTTTGGTGGTTCATGGGAAGATCACTTGCACCTGGTGTAATTCTGGGACAACAATAGTTTCCAGGCCAGCATCCAGATAGCACCGTTCGAGGCACTGTATGGTAGGAAGTGCAGATCCCCGCTAGCCTGGGATGATGTTGGAGAGAGACAGATGCTCGGTCCAGAAATGATTGCCCAGACAGTTGAAGTGGTCAGGCGAGTCAGAGATCATCTTCGAGTTGCCCAAGATCGCCAGCACCATTGGGCCGATTCTCATCGGCGCCCTCTCGAGTTTTCGATCGACGATCATGTATTCCTGAGGATTTCGCCTAACCGTGGCATCATTCGTTTCGACGTACGGGGCAAGCTTAGTCCTAGGTATATAGGACCGTTTGACATTCAGGAGCTAGTAGGAGATGTATCCTATCGTCTCGCTCTTCTACCGTCGCTAAGCGAGGTACATGACGTATTCCATGTATTCCAATTACGATGATATATCCCGGATCCGAGCTACATCCTGGATCATTCGGAATTGGTTGTTGGTACCAACCTTTCGTATGAGGAGAGGCCCATGTCTATATTGGACCGGAGAGAGAAGATCCTCAAGAACAAGACTATCAAGTTAGTCCGAGTTGCTTGGGGTCATCACTCTTTGGGGGAGTCAACGTGGGAGCATGAGGATGATATCCGATCGCGATATCCCTACTTGTTTGACTCGTGAGGTATAATGTCTTTCTTATGCCTCATGCCTTCGATTCCTTGCTTGAATGAGTGATTGTCTGCCTAGTTATAGCTTGCATGTGATTAATGTAGCTTGTCATTGCTCCTCTAGCCTCTTGATTAAATTTCGAGGACGGAATTCTTTTAAGGTGGGTGGAGTTGTAATACCTGTGGTTCGTATTACGTATTTCTGGAATACGTGTACGTATTTATTCTTGTATTGCATGATTTCCTTGCTTGATTTCCTCCCTGGGCTGGTTTATTCTTGGTTTGGGTTGGCTTGGTTCGGTTTGGGATTGCTCTTGGTTCATCATGAACCAAGGGGTGAACCCCCTACCTACCACCACCACTACCATTTATTAACCCTTCTTCTTTCTCTTCCTTTATTTATCATCTTCTCCACCATTACTTCCTTACCTACCAAAGAGAGGGAGAGAGAGGTCTAGGCAAGTGCAACTTGCTTCCACAAGAGAACCCATTTTTATTGTTCTAATTGCTTCTTCTGATGTTCTAAGACACATTAGAACTTGTCATTTTCCATTTTTGGAATCTGTAGCTTGCCGTTGAGTAGGGCACATTTCCAGCACACTGTCATATGTTGCACCTTTCAAGCTACCTAAGGGTACATTCGTTTCCTGGACGATGTACCCACCTGAATTCAACTATAATCTTTTAACCCGGGTAACCTGGATGGTCAGTAGGGCTTGTGGCTGTGGAATAATCTTACTGCATCTTGTTAGTAATTAGGCTTGTGACAACCGTAGTTAGTTAAAGTATCAAGCCGTAATTCTTGCTTGGCCGTGAAGTGATTGGACGGAGTCTAACCAGTCTAGTCTTGCCCTGATCCTGTTCCAGATTATTGAATGACCAGAATGCTTGTATTTATTTTACCAATAAATGGTGAGAATTCCAAGTTCTGTTCAGACGAAGGGTTACAACCCCGGTCCTTGTTTGATTAACGGATTGTAACCTGGTTATTTGAATAGTTCCATGGTTATTTCGTCGTATATCATCCTGGTGTATTTTCTTTATTTCTAGTTCTTACTTTTATTTATATCTTGTGCTGATTGCTGGTTTTAGTTCTTAAGTGAAGCTTCCTTTGTGGCACTTGCTCCTTCTGGGGTCTGACCCAGCTGGTTTTGTGTGGCCAGATTTCAGAGCAGCTCCAGAGGATCTACCGACCTTCCAGCCAGATGGTGGCCACTAGACGGAACCCTGGCAACGAGTGGGTTATTTTTGGCTCTCCCACTCTATTATAAAAATATTCTTTTGAGGCGTTTAGCCGCCGAGCACCTGTTTAGCTCGATTGCACTTACTTACTGTCTGCCTACGGGCTGTAACATGATTAACGGATCCTAGGGTTGATCATGTATGACTAATCTCTTGTTAGTCCTGACATTTGTAACGACTAGTTTCATGATCAATTAAATATGTAATATTTGGGACGCCTTTCTATTGTATATTTAATGATCATACATCTTGTGACTTTTACTTACTTGCTTGTGATTGAGACACTAGGCTTATTCATGACCTTAAGAGACTGTTGGCTTGTAGATAAACCCTCATGTATCTAGACAGCCGTGACCGTATAGCGAGATAGATTCCATTTCATATACGTAGCTGGCTATGTCTGTCCCCGCTCTCTAGTATTCTGGTTCTGGGGCGTGACATGGTTTAAGTGGTGGTCCATGCAGGTCTTGTAAATCAAGATATGTGAGGGTTTACCAAATAGATGTCTCAATCAGTATTCGTCCTTGATCTCTGCTCGTATCTTCTGAATCCCTGGATTCTTGTCCTGATCATATGCTTGTATCGTTGATCTGTCCTGGTCCTTCCTTATTGTTCCCTACGTCGTCTTCTTCAGCGGCATTGTTCGTGGTCCTACCGACCAGCAAGGCAGAGCACCTCCCGCGGACCAGCAGCAACCTGGAGATCAAGCCCAGCATTCCAGAGTGGCCTCCAGAGTCGTGCCTTCTGGCGGAGAGCCACCAGTCCAGCCAGTTCAACCTGTAGAACATGATGACGGCACTTTGATAGGACTCGTCAGGACCTTGATAGCTTCCCAAGACCGGCGTGGCGATGCCTTGCACCAGGCAGTGACGGATGCTTTGACCCAGGGTGGTCATCAGGGTAATAGTGCGGCCAACAGCTTCAAGCGCTTGAACCCTCCATTCTTCGACGGTAGTGAAGAAGCTATCACGGCAGATGCATGGCTTCAGGACACAGAGGTGATTCTAGAAGCAGCCAGGACCCCAGAGAACGAGAAGGTGGCCGTTGTGCGCCTGCAGTTGTTAGATCTTGCCCGCAGCTGGTGGGCAGCGCAGGCCGTTGGATTAGCAGCACCCATTGCTTGGGCAGTATTCAGATAGAGATTCCAGACCAAGTATTTCGATACCGTGGCTCGGTATGATCTGCAGATGAGGTTTACCAATATGAAGCAAGGAGGCAGGACGGTCGACGGATATACGGCCGAGTTTTCCAGACTCAGTCGGTTTGCTCCCACTTTGGTGGCAACCGAGTATGATAGAGCCCAGCGGTTCCAGCAGGGACTTCACCTGGTGATCTTGTTGGCAGTTGAGCAGTTTGAGCATCAGACTTTTGATGCAGTCTTGAGAGCAGCCCGGAGGCATGAGTATACCTCCCAAAGGATTGTAGATAGGGCCGGAGGTCGGAAGAGATCTCACGGCCAGATAAATCAGTCTTCAGCACCGGCCCCGGCAGCCAGGGCTTTGACTATTGGAGTTCCGAGGCGAGCGGCCTCAGTAACGTCGGTTCAGCATTCAACTCCGACGCACCCTCAGCAGCAGAAGCAGAAGCAATCTTCCGCAGTTGGTTGTTCCTATTGTGGGAAGCCAGGCCATGTGGTGGCAGAATATCGTAGGGCACAGGGATTGTGTCTGGCTTGTGGAGCACCAGACCATAGGGTTGGATCCTGCCCGAATAGGGGTGGTTCATCATCGTCCAACCTTTCTAGCTCTTCGGTGAGAGGACCAGCTCCGGTCCAGCAGCAGCAGTATCCATTGCCGAGGCCCTTGCCGCCTCAGACCCAAGTGTTCCAGCAGCAGAACCCCCAACAGTATGCACAAGTCCAAGCCCAGAGTCAGAGCAGGCAGCGAGGATTTCAACAGAGGGGACCAGCACCCCGAGGGCACGGTCAGGCTATGGTGATGACCGTGGAGGAAGGATTGGCACCAGGAGAGGTAGTGGCAGGTACTATTCTCGTCAACTCCTTTCCAGCTTCAGCTTTATTTGATTCTGGTGCATCGTATTCATTTATGTCTACACGATTCGCGACACGGATAGGATTGGAGCCCGAGTCATTATCAGTAAGGCTCAATATACTTACTGGTAACGGACTTGTGGGTGTAGATAGGGTATTTTCCTCGTGTCGGATCGTAGTTAGCGGTAGAGAATTCCCCGCTAGATTGATAGAGTTCCCAATGGCCGATTATGATGTGGTCCTATGGATGGATTGGTTGAGGAACCAGTATGCTAGGATAGACTGCCATATTGGCAGGGTTGTTTTTAGCATTCCAGGCGAGCCAGAGTTTTCTTTCTCCCGAGGCGAAGTTAAGTCATCTCCTCCAGTATTGCGGCTGGCAGTAGCAGCAGTTCAGTTGCCCAGGATAGTCGAGGAGTTTCCAGATGTTTTCCCAGAAGAACTTTCAGGTATGCCTCCGGAGCGGGAGATCGAGTTCACTATAGACTTGATTCCCGGGACAGCCCCAGTGTCAGAGAGAGTCTACAGGATGGCGCCGTCAGAGTTGGAGATATTGTACAAGATGTTTGAAGAACTCAGAACCAAGGGATTCATTCGTGCTAGTGGATCGCCTTGGGGAGCCCCGATGCTTCTTATAAAAAAGAAGGATGGTACGTCCAGGTTATGTGTTGATTATCGTACCTTGAACTCAGTGACAATCAAGAACAGATACCCTCTTTCGAGGATAGATGACTTGTTTGATCAACTCAAGGGGGCTTCAGTATTCTCAAAGATTGATTTGCGCTCAGGTTATCATCAGATCAGAGTCAGAGAGCAGGACATCCCGAAGACAGCTTTTAAATCGAGATATGGGCATTGGGAATTCCTTGTTATGCCTTTTGGAGCAACCAATGCGCCGACAGTATTCATGGACCTCATGAATCGCATCTTCATGCCTTACTTGGATCAGTTTGTGATTGTGTTCTTGGATGACATTCTGGTCTACAGCAGGAGTGAGGCGGAGCATGAGCAGCATCTCCGTATAGTTCTTCAGATCCTCTGAGAGCACCAGATATATGCCAAGTTCAGTAAATGCGAGTTCTGGCTCGATCATATTTCGTACTTGGGTCATATCATCACTCGAGGAGGAGTAGAAGTGGATCCCCAGAAGATTGTAGCTATTGAGTCATGGCCAGTGCCCAGCACAGTTGCAGAGGTTCATAGTTTTCTTGGATTGGCCGGCTACTACCGACGGTTTGTTTCGAATTTTGCTCAAATTTCAGCACCATTGATGCAGTTGACCCGCAAGGATGCACAGTTTGCTTGGACAGCAGAGTGTCAGAGTTCTTTTGAGCAGTTGAAGCGAGGCCTGATAACAGCTCCTATTCTCACGCTTCCAGATAGGACCGGAGGATTCTCAGTGTAATGTGATGCTTCAGGCAGAGGTTTAGGATGTGTTCTGATGCAGCATGGGAAGGTAATAGCTTTTGCGTCACGACAACTTCATGATCATGTGAGGAATTACCCAACCCATGACTTGGAGCTGGCAGCAGTGGTGTTTGCACTTAAGTTGTGGAGGCACTACTTGTATGGAGACAGGGTGGAGATTTTCACCGACCACAAGTGCCTGAAGTATGTTTTCACCCAGAAGGATCTTAACATGCGTCAGAGAAGGTGGCTGGAGCTTCTTGTGGATTATGATGTCAACCTGCAGTATCATCCTAGGAAGGCCAATGTTGTTGCAGATGTATTGAGCAGGAGAGCGGGAGTTTATTTTCTAACAGTACAACCGGAGCTGTTAGCAGATCTTCAGAAGATGGGTATTGAAGTTGTTCTCCCTTCCAGTGTGGCCTTGATGGCCAGTATGCAAGTTCAGTCCACTATAGTCGAGAGGATACGGATGGCGCAGTCGGCAGATTCCAAGCTTCAGCGACTCAGAGCAGAGTGTGAGGTAGGACGAAGACTAGAGTTATGCATTCATGAGGATGGTACACTTCGACATGGTAAGCGTCTTTGTGTACCCAGCGGAGATATCCGGCAGGAGATCATGTTAGAAGCGTACAGTTCGCAGTATTCTATCCATCATGACAGTACGAAGATGTACCGTAATATCCGACAGGATTTCTGGTGGAATGGCATAAAGCGGAAGATAGCTCGGTTTGTCTCTCGGTGTTTAGTTTGCCAACAAGTTAAAGCTGAACATCAGAGACCGGCTGGACTTCTTCAGCCCTTACCGATTCCAGAATGGAAGTGGAAGCATGTGACCATAGATTTTGTGACTGGACTACCTAGATCCCCAGCTGGTAGAGATGCTATCTGGGTTATAGTTGACAGGCTCACGAAAGTGGCTCACTTTCTTCCATTCAGAGTTGGTCAGTCGATGGCTCAGTTAGCAGAGATGTACCTCAGGCAGATTGGCAGATTGTACGGTGTGCCAGTCAGTATCACTTTGGACCAAGATTCAAGATTTACGTCATACTTTTGGCATAGCTTACAAGAAAGTTTGGGAACTCATCTCCAGTTCAGTTCAGCATATCATCCGCAGACAGATGGCCAGTCGGAGCGCACGATCCAGACTCTTACAGACATGTTGCCGTCTTGCACACTTGACTTTGGTGGTTCATGGGAAGATCACTTGCACCTGGTGTAATTCTGGGACAACAATAGTTTCCAGGCCAGTATCCAGATAGCACCGTTCGAGGCACTGTATGGTAGGAAGTGCAGATCCCCGCTAGCCTGGGATGATGTTGGAGAGAGACAGATGCTCGGTCCAGAAATGATTGCCCAGACAGTTGAAGTGGTCAGGCGAGTCAGAGATCATCTTCGAGTTGCCCAAGATCGCCAGCACCATTGGGCCGATTCTCATCGGCGCCCTCTCGAGTTTTCGGTCGACGATCATGTATTCTTGAGGATTTCGCCTAACCGTGGCATCATTCATTTCGACGTACGGGGCAAGCTTAGTCCTAGGTATATAGGACCGTTTGACATTCAGGAGCTAGTAGGAGATGTATCCTATCGTCTCGCTCTTCTACCGTCGCTAAGCGAGGTACATGACGTATTCCATGTATTCCAATTACGACGGTATATCCCGGATCCGAGCTACATCCTGGATCATTCGGAATTGGTTGTTGGTACCAACCTTTCGTATGAGGAGAGGCCCATGTCTATATTGGACCGGAGAGAGAAGATCCTCAAGAACAAGACTATCAAGTTAGTCCGAGTTGCTTGGGGTCATCACTCTTTGGGGGAGTCAACGTGGGAGCGTGAGGATGATATCCGATCGCGATATCCCTACTTGTTTGACTCGTGAGGTATAATGTCTTTCTTATGCCTCATGCCTTCGATTCCTTGCTTGAATGAGTGATTGTCTGCCTAGTTATAGCTTGCATGTGATTAATGTAGCTTGTCATTGCTCCTCTAGCCTCTTGATTAAATTTCGAGGACGGAATTCTTTTAAGGTGGGTGGAGTTGTAATACCTGTGGTTCGTATTACGTATTTCTGGAATACGTGTACGTATTTATTCTTGTATTGCATGATTTCCTTGCTTGATTTCCTCCCTGGGCTGGTTTATTCTTGGTTTGGGTTGGCTTGGTTCGGTTTGGGATTGCTCTTGGTTCATCATGAACCAAGGGGTGAACCCCCTACCTACCACCACCACTACCATTTATTAACCCTTCTTCTTTCTCTTCCTTTATTTATCATCTTCTCCACCATTACTTCCTTACCTACCAAAGAGAGGGAGAGAGAGGTCTAGGCAAGTGCAACTTGCTTCCACAAGAGAACCCATTTTTATTGTTCTAATTGCTTCTTCTGATGTTTCTAAGACACATTAGAACTTGTCATTTTCCATTTTGAGGCTTTAATTTTCGTAGATCTAGAAATTAGTTATTTTTGGATTTTGGTGGTTTTGATCTATCAACTTCTTTGTTTTCAAGTTTTGATTGTTCCATGTTGTAGAGAATTTTATTCTACCTAATTTTGACCTTTGAATAGTTGGATTTTGACTTATTTGACCAAGTTATGGACTTTTGAAGCTTTGGGTTCAAACCATGGAGTTCTTGCTGATTTGGAGAAGACAGTGAGCAGTGTGTGCGAGCTTTTTAGCTTGTGCCACTGAGCTGCGTGCGCTCTTTAGCACAACGCAGTCTGGTACATATGCTACCTTTTGGAGGCATATGTTTACAAATGCTGCCTTGACAAGGAGTCGTATGGACCTCATACGCTGCCTTGATGAGGAGTCGTATGGACCTCATATGCTGCCTTGATGAGGAGTCGTATGGACCTCATACGCTGTCTTGACAAGGAGCCGTATGGACCTCATACGCTGCCTTGAAGAGGAGTCGTATGGAGTACATACGCTACCTTTTGGGAGCGTAGCCTGACTTGAGCGTACCCTGACCTGAGCGTAGCCTGACTTGAGCGTACCCTGACCCGAGCGTAGCCTGACTTGAGCGTACCCTAACCTGAGCGTAGCCTGACTTGAGCATACCCTGACCTGAGCGTAGCCTGACTTGAGCGTACCCTGACCTGAGCGTAGCCTGACTTGAGCGTAGCCTGACTTGAGCGTAGCCTGACTTTAGCGTAGCCTGACCTGAGCGTGGCCTGACCTGAGCGCAGCCTGACTTGAGCGCAACCTGATGTATAGGCGCAACTGGACCTGACCCTACTTACCCTGGATCTTCTATAGCCCTGTATATTGATATTTTATTGATATTTAACGTCCATTTTATATCCTTACGCCTTTGTCCTGAACTTGATAATCACGAATTAATTGATATGTTTGGAATTGATAATTGAGCATGACGTGATAGTGACCTGTAGTGGTGCACTCCTGACATAATCACCTGACATGACCTGATAATGGCCCGTCGTGGCGCACTCCTGACAAGTACACTTGACATGATAACCTGACATGATTATCTCGAATAGCTGTTGCGATGGCTACCCAACATGACATGACCTGTATAATTAATCTGGACACCGTGGGCGATTGTGTTTGTATAAATAAACCAGTCCTGTCTTGTATCATGTCTAGGACAGGGACTCCTGAGTACCATGGTCAGGAGTACCTACTAAAATGGACTAAGGCTAATAACTAGATTAATATATTAGTTATGACGAGATTTCCCAGCTACAGGCAATCCCGTTACCTGGGCACGCCTTGGGATCTGTAGCCTGCCGTCGAGTAGGGCACATTTCCAGCATACTGTCATATGTTGCACCCTTCAAGCTACCTAAGGGTACATTCGTTTCCTGGACGATGTACCCACCTGAATTCAACTATAATCTTTTAACCCGGGTAACCTGGATGGTCTGCAGGGCTTGTGGCTGTAGAATAATCTTACTGCATCTTGTTAGTAATTAGGCTTGTGATAACCCTAGTTAGTTAAAGTATCAAGCCGTAATTCTTGCTTGGCCGTGAAGTGATTGGACGGAGTCTAACCAGTCTAGTCTTGCCCTGATCCTGTTCCAGATTATTGAATGACCAGAATGCTTGTATTTATTTTACCGATAAATGGTAAGAATTTCAAGTTCTGTTCAGACGAAGGGTTACAACCCCGGTCCTTGTTTGGTTTACGGGTTGTAACCTGGTTATCTGAATAGTTCCATTGTTATTTCGTCGTATATCATCCTGGTGTATTTTCTTTATTTCCAGTTCTTACTTTTATTTATATCTTGTGCTGATTGCTGGTTTTAGTTCTTAAGTGAAGCTTCCTTTGTGGCACTTGCTCCTTCTGGGGTCTGACCCAGCTGGTTTTGTGTGGCCAGATTTCGGAGCAGCTCCAGAGGATCTACCGTCCTTCCAGCCAGATGGTGGCCACTGACGGAACCCTGGCAACGAGTGGATTATTTTTGGCTCTCCCACTCTATTGTAAAAATATTCTTTTGAGGCGTTTAGCCGACGAGCACCTGTTTAGTTCGATTGCACTTACTTACTGTCTGCCTACGGACTTGTTGACACAAAGTCACAGTCAACCAAATATTGACAACATTGACTAAATAATATCTGTATTAATTCAATACGACACACGACGTCTGCATTAAGCTCAAGACAGACAACAGCTCAGCCTCTGCTTCTCAGTTGTATTCAAGTCTGTATTTTACATTTTCTTTGAGTCTAGACAAATGTAATCTGAGTCATGCTGAGCGCTTGAAACTTAGACTATAACCTACCTAATAATCCCAAGCTCCACCAAACCAGAAATTGCCCAATGGTCCCCTTTGAACCACTCTGTGCTCTGGAGACAGAGTTCGGGCCGAACTCTGCCTCCACACAGAGTTTGGGCCGAACTCTGTCCCCTAGAAATCAGGAACCCTAATTTTAGGGTTAGCTGGTTGCTAGTTGTCCAACGGCCAAATTTTTGAATTTTCCTACCCGAATTTTGGCCGTATTCTGCCTATAAAAACACTATAAATAGGGCATGAATTCTCTCATTTCAAATCATCCAATCTTCTCTTCTCTTCTCTCTTATAGCTCAAATAAGCCATATCCTTCCCATCTACTAGCCACAAGCCTCCTAAGTCTCGAGTGCTCAGCATCTCTCAGTTAGGATTCTTGTGCAAGAGTTGAAGAAGTCGCTTGGACAATTCCAAGCAAATCGCCACTGCGATCCTCTGTAAGAAGTTGACGTGCTCTTCTGAAGTAAAGGCACGGGTTGTAAACTAATATTTCACAAATAGTGGATTTAATCCTGAGCTAGAGTTCTCAGGCCTGGACTAGTCCTCCACGAGGAAAACCAGGTTAAAATCGCTGTGTTTGCGTATGCTTTCTTGCTCTTCATTTACTTTTCGTATTTTACTCTGATTATTCGTAGATCGTGAAAGGGTTAATTTTTAATTGGTTATTTTCTATATAAACTCCATTCACCCCCCTCTAGAGTTGCCAAACTGTTCTTCAATTGGTGTCAGAGCTCTATTCTCTTTACAAGGACTTATATCCTAGAGCTGATCCATGGCAACCACACAATCCTTGATTTCCAATCACGGTGAAGGACAGTCCACTCATAGGCCTCCCCTATTTGATGGAACTAACTACACGTATTGGAAAACAAGGATGAGTTTTTATCAAGTCTCTAGACTTCGACCTGTGGACAGTCGTCACTGACGGTTACAAAAAGCCCGCCAGAATAGTTGTCAACGGTGATCTCATTGAGAAATCCCATGACAAATATTCTGACGAAGAGAAGAAACATGCAAGTCTAGACACGAGAGCTATTAATGCTTTATTCTGTGCTATAGACAGGAATGAGTTTAACAGGGTATCCACATGCACCACATCTCACGAAGTATGGAAGCTTCTAGAAGTGACGCATGAAGGGACCACCCAAGTCAAGGAATCAAAAATCAGTCGTCTTACGCAAGAATACGAGGCGTTCAAGATGAAGCCAAACGAGACGATCACACAGATGTTCACAAGATTCCTCGACATCATCAACCCCCTGTCTTCACTTGGAAAACAATATTCAAATCATGAGAAGATTCGCAAGTTGCTTAGGGGGCTACCAAAAATTTGGAACCCTAAGGTGACAGCCATCATAGAAGGGGTTGATGGGTAAGCTCATGACCCACGAGCTTGACCTCAAGGACTTCGAAGAGCCTGCTCCAAAGACTAAGGAGATCGCTTTCAAAGCTCATCGACGAAGGGCTGAGCACGATGAGACCGAAGACGACAACTCGGATGATGAAGACCAAGCTCTCATGGTTCGCAACTTCAAGAAGTTCCTTCGCTTCAATAGAAAAAAGAAGGAACCACAAGAAGACGATAAAGAAGAGCCAACCTGCTATGGCTGCAAGAAGACTGGACATGTCCAAAAAGACTGTCCATTCTTGAAGAAGCGCAACCGCTATGAGAAGCCATACAAAAAGAACTCATCAAAGAAATATGCCACACAAGCATTTGGCATGAAAGTGAAGCGAGTGACTCCGAGGAAGAAAAGGACTCTCCTCAAGATAAAGCAAATGTGTGCCTAATGGCAACTTCCAACAAGGTATCTACGAAACTTTAGACGACTTCTTTTTTGATGAACTTGGCGATGCCTTCACTGATTTGCTCGATGATCACAAAAAGGTCATCGGTAAATACAAACATGCCAAGGACAAAATCAAAAGTCTTGAAGACGAGATACAAAGAATTTCTTTACTTCTTGATAATGTTAGAAACACGTCACCCACTGATGTCACAAATGAAGTATCCAAGCTTAAAATAAGCTTACATGATGCTGAAGCACGTATTGAGCAACAAACTCAAGAAATCACTACACTCAACACATTGCTTGCTAAAGAAAAGAGTAGACACAAGATTTCCATGACTAAGATATATGCTTAAATATTAAGGTTGATGAACTGCAAGCTGTTTCTAAGAGATTAGAAACCAAATTGGGCAAACAGGTTGTTCAACCTCAAACCCAATCACATGGGCACAATACCACTCATGCTAGTCAACCACGTCATCCTCATACAGCACATAACCATGCTTTTATATACACAAACTTCTATAAACCACGTGCACGTAAGAATACACCTCATCATACTGCACAAAGACACACCAACATCACTCTACATATAGAAATCATCACCATGCCATGCCATATAGACAAAATCATCATGTTATGCCACATAGACAAAATCATCATACCATGCCACACCCACATGCCATGCCATATAGACAATATCAGCATGTCACACATCATAGACAATATCATCATGCTATGCCACATAGACAACCATCACCAGGCCACTCATTCTATGCATAATCATCATCACCATGCTAACTCTGCACATCATCCTGTTGCTTATAGATATTATTCTCATGCTCCTAGTATAAATAAAAATACTATCTGTACCTACTTTGGATCACATGGACACATTTCACCACAGTGTAGAGTTAGAAGACTGGTAGACAAAAAGATATATGCATGGTTTCCGAAAACTAACTTTTCAGGACCCTCAAGAACATGGGTACCGAAGGTCACATCTACTCTTGATGTAGGTGGACCTTCCCTCCTCAACTGAGAGTAAGTGGATTCTCGATAGTGGATGCTCGCGACATATGACGGGAGACGCAAATCTTTTTGCATCACTATCGATGAAAAGAGAAGGATACGTATCCTTCGGTAACAATCTCAAAGGGCACATAATAGGTAATGGTATTATTGGTCATCCTCCCTCTCCTGTAATAAAGGATGTCTGCCTAGTGACCGAGTTAAAGCATAACCTACTCAGCATTAGTCATCTTGCTGATCATGGATATGATATTAACTTTGGACAAAACAATTGCCTCATCTATGATAGGTCAACTGGAGACATTGTTTTTGAAGGGAAAAGAGAGGATAACATTTATATTTTCTATCTTTCTATACATACTAACAATGCAGGTAGATGTTTTTATGCCCACAAAGACGAACGACTACTTTGGCACCAGCGCCTTGGTCATGCCAACATGGATGCTATATCCAGGCTATCGACCAAGAAGCTAGTGAGAGGATTGCCCGACATCACATTCAAAAAGGACACGGTATGTGCCGAATGTGAATTAAACAAGGCAACCAAATCCTCATTTCATTCCATCAACTCTGTAAGTACTACTAGACCCCTGCAACTACTCCATATGGATTTATTTGGTCCTAGTAGAATAGCTAGTTTTGGTGGCAAGCTTTATGCATTCGTTATTGTTGATAATTTTTTAAGATTTACTTGGGTTTTCTTTCTCGCAAATAAGAGCGATGCTATTTCTGTTTTCAAAGTTTTTCTAAAGAAAGTTCAAAACGAAAAAGGCTACATGATTACTCGAATCCGAAGTGATCATGGAGGCGAATTCGTAAATTATGATTTTGAAAATTTTTGTAATGCAAATGGTTTTGATCATGAATTTTCTTGTCCAAGAACTCCTCAACAAAATGGTGTTGTGGAGCGGAAGAATAGGACTCTCGGCGATATGGCTAGAGTCACGTTGAATAAATTTTTACTTCTGAAATATTTTTGGACAGAAGCTATCAGTACAGCATGCCACATTTTGAATAGGGTTCTTATTCGTCCCATTACGAAGAAAACACCCTATGAGCTTTGGTTTGGGAGAACCCCCAATGTTTCTTATTTTAAAGTTTTTGGATGTAGATATTTTATCCTTAACACCAAAGACAACTTAGGCAAATTTGATGCCAAAGCTGACGATGGTATTTTCCTTGGTTATGCCGCCAAGAGTAAGGGAAATAGAGTTTTTAATAAACGCTCACTAATTGTGGAAGAGTCAACTAATGTGACTTTTGATGAAGATAACAGTGCAGTAAGTACTCTTGATGATGACGTTGAGCCATCAACTTCTACTCCAATGAATACTTCAACCGAAACTAATTCTCTGGAGGGTTTGCCTAAGAAATTTTCTTTCAAACCTTCTCATCCAGAAAATTTAGTAATAGGCGAAGTTTCACGTGGAGTAACTACCAGATCATCACTAGGAGACTCTATTGCTAGCACTGCCTTTATTTCACAAGTTGAGCCGAAAAACATTTCTGAAGCTTTTAATGATGAATTTTGGATTTCTGCTATGCAAGATGAACTCAACCAATTATAGAGGAGCCAAGTGTGGGAACTAGTTCCTAGACAGGCTAATCACTCGATAATTGGTACTAAATGGGTGTTTAGAAACAAAGTAAATGAAGATGGTTCAGTCGCACGCAACAAAGCTCGTCTAGTAGCTCAAGGATACAACCAAGGGAAAGGTATCGACTACGATGAGACGTATGCTCCTGTTACTAGACTAGAATCCATTCGGATGCTTTATACATTTGCTAATTATCAAAATTTCAAATTATTCAAATGGATGTGAAAAGTGCTTTCTTGAATGGTTTTATTAAGGAGGAGGTTTATGTAAAACAACCTCCTGGATTTGAAAATCACAAATTTCTCGACCACGTGTTCAAGCTAAAGAAAGCGCTATATGGCCTTCAACAAGCCCCCAGAGCTTGGTATGAAAGGCTGAGCAGTTTCTTGCTTGAGAAAGGTTTTTCAAAAGGGAAAATTGACACTACACTGTTTATAAAATCTTTTAAAGACACCATTCTATTGATTCAAATTTATGTTGATGATATCATTTTCAGTTCTACTGATGAAACCCTCTGTCAAGAATTTGCCAAGTGTATGCAGACAGAATTTGAGATGAGCATGATGGGAGAGCTCAACTACTTTCTTGGTCTGCAAGTAAAACAAATGGCTAATGGAACTTTCATCTGTCAGTCGAAGTATACAAAGGACATGCTGAAGAAGTTCGATCTTGACAACGTCAAACCAATCAGCACTCCAATGGCTACCTCAACCAAACTAGAACCAGATGAGAGTGGCAAACCCGTTGATCAACGTAAGTATCGAGGTATGATATGCAGCTTACTTTATTTAACTGCTAGTCGCCCCGATATTATGTTTAGTGTTTGCCTATGTGCTAGATATCAAGCAAATCCTAAGGAATCACACTTGACCGCGGTTAAGCGTATCATTCGATACCTTAAGGGTACGGTTACTGTGGGCCTATGGTATCCCAAGACAACATCATTTGACCTCATTGGTTACTCTGATGCTGACTTCGCCGGATGCAAGGTCGACCATAAAAGTACAAGCGGAACGTGTCATTTATTAAGAAAGGCTTTAGTCTCCTGGTTTAGCAAGAAACAGAATTCTGTCGCACTATCCACAACAGAAGCTGAATACATCGCAGCTGGGCGTTGTTGTGCACAGATTCTGTGGATGAAGCAAACCCTTGAAGACTATAATCTATCTTTCATGCACATTCCTATATTCTGTGACAATACTAGTGCTATTAACTTGACTAAGAACCCTATCTGTCACTCACGCACAAAAACACATTGAGATCAGACACCACTTTTTGCGTGATCATCAGCAAAATGGTACGATTAACTTAGAGTTTATTGACACTGATCATCAGCTAGCAGATTTCTTTACTAAGCCATTATCCGAAGAGCGCTTCAATTTCCTTTGTCGTGAACTTGGAATTTTAGATGAAGCTATCATAAATTGAAACTCACCTGCGTAAATATCGATTATATTATGATTCTCTTACATTGGACTTGCTATGGGTACAAGCCGAAAGGGCCCTTCTGACAACAAGGCGTAAAAGCCTAAGCGACACGGTGCACTAGTCCTCAGGACTACCGCTAGCTGGGATCCGGCCCCTGCAGCTAACCCATGGCAAATTCAAACTATTGAATTATAATATATTTCCTTATTTATTATATGGTTCGTTTTAATTTATTATTGCCTACTTGATATTTTCTAAGTTCATTCTGATGTTAGTATACCTCACTATCTACTTGATTGATTCCATCAAGCTTTTATCCTCATTTCTAACTATTTTTCAACCCTTAACCATTTTTTATCTTCTTGCCCATCTTTCTGTTCTGGAATACTAATCCAGAACTCGGTCCGAACTCTGCCCCTAACAGAGTTCGGGCCGAGTTCGGTCCCATTGTTCCAGCGTCGGGGATAGCCTCAGCCGTTTGATCATTTTAGATCCTACGGTCCAGATTCCCTCCGACCAAAGAAAACCCTCATCTTATTTTCGGGTTTTTATCTCTCTCCTTCATTCTTACCACCACCTTCACCTCTCCAAACTTTTTCCTACAAACCCTAACCCTAGTTTTCTATCAAGAGTGCTCCATTGCTCATCAAAATCAAGGAGAATGGCTCATTCCTCATTCTCTTTTACTGTTCCTTGTTGTTTTAAGGTATAACTCCTTCTCCCTTTCTATTTAAAAGTTCTCTATCTCTTGCAAATGGCTCCTCGCTTGTTTAATCGTGGAAAGAGAATTCGTCTCGAGGGAGCGTCCTCGTCGAATGCTCCTCCTCCCGTCAAGCAACCCTTTGAACAAACTCAACCACCTCATCCATTGTTCAATCCTTCTCGTCCACGTGATCCAAACACCTATGATGACCGACTTTTTATATCACTAGCCGCATCCAATGCATGGTTTAGTGATTTTAGGTCACGTCCAGTGTTTGCGGGACACCCCATTGACTTCTCATTTTTCTCTCACTATGATACACTTTTTCATGACCTATATCTTGACGAACTTGTTACTTCTACTTCGGTCATATATCGTAGTCTAATTCAGATGTTTTACTGCAACCTGACTTTTGACGATACTCACATCTATTCACGTGTTGCTGGTATCGATATCTCCTTTGATTACTTTGACTTAGCCGAATATCTTGATCTTCAAGAGCCCAATTCTTGGGAAAAGCTTGTTGACGCTCGGTCGTTCCGCTTTCCGACGGGATTTCCCTTGAAAGCTTTAAGGACGACTTATGTACTCCGTACACTCGTCCTCGCAAGCTTATGGCTAAATATCTAAATCCTTACTTCTTTGACCTTCATCGGATTGTTTTCAATACCATTTTACCCAAGGCGGGCTCTACCGATGAAGTTACATACTTTGAAATCTCCGCTTTATATCATCTCCACTTTGGTGTTTCTTTCAATCTTCCACGGACCATGATGGACTGGATGATTAGCTGCAGGAAGAAACCACGAGCCTTGGTTTATGCCTCATATCTTCCTATGATCTTTCGTGCATTCCATATACCTCTTCTTGCTTGTCCTTTCTTGTCTGCTCCTGCTTTCCTGTCCAAGGCACGACGTCTTTCGGCAGTCGTCGTCTCTCCTGAGACTTCTGAGCAGTCTGATGATGAGGAGCCTGACGCCTCTCCACTCGGTCAGGATGCACCACCTCCACCTGCCACTCTTGAGTCTATTCAGACTATGCTTCGGGATCGTTTTGCTCTTGAGGACGATCGCTGGACGCAGATGGATTATCGGACTACGCTGCAGATGAGTGCCCTCAGCAACTCGCTGTACGATATCCGGTATTCTATGTCTCGGCACCCCTTTATGCCCATTCCTATGGAGCGGGATCCTAGTCGCGCTGGATATCGCATTGACGACCCCTGGGTCATGCGGTACCTGGATCCGGATGCTGCTATCGTGGACCCCAGCCGCTCTTTCACTGATCATTCAGACTCTGCTGGGCCTTCTCGTGCTCCTTGATGGAGATTGGCTACTATCTGCTACTGCTGCTGATGATGATCTTAGTTGATGCATTTTGATTTATAGTTATTTAGTTTGTTTTTGGATTTATGTACTTGGATATTCTATCACTCTGGTTTGACATTTGGCTCTATGTGATGACATTTTATGCTTATCATAGTTTTATATTAGTGACTCATTTTGATTATTCATATACTGTTTCTTCTCTGCTTGGTGTGGTTGCATCATTATTAATTGTCTATACTGCAGTTTCTATTCATTCATCTGCAGTCTATATTGCTAAATGCCAAAAGGGGGAGAACTATGTATATTCTGGATATATATGTTTCTTTTGTATATCTGTGCTTGTTTGTGCTTTTGGAGATATTATTTATCAGGCCAACAGGTTCAATGCATTATTTACGGGAGAGCTATTGCTTCTAGCTCAGCACCGGTCACTGATTACGGGGGAGCTATTACTTCTAGCTCGGCATCGATTATGGGGGAGCTATGTTGCTATAATCAACTGTGTCCAGGTATGAATATTGAATATATATATATATTATTTTGCCAATTATCAATATGGGGGAGATTGTTGACACAAACTCACAGTCAACCAAATATTGACAACATTGACTAAATAATATCTGTATTAATTCAATACGACACACGACGTCTGCATTAAGCTCAAGACAGACAACAGCTCAGCCTCTGCTTCTCAGTTGTATTCAAGTCTGTATTTTACATTTTCTTTGAGTCTAGACAAATGTAATCTGAGTCATGCTGAGCTCTTGAAACTTAGACTATAACCTACCCAATAATCCCAAGCTCCACCAAACCAGAAATTGCCTAATGGTCCCCTTTGAACCACTCTGTGCTCTGGAGACAGAGTTCGGGCCGAACTCTGCCTCCACACAGAGTTTGGGCCGAACTCTGTCCCCTAGAAATCAGGAACCCTAATTTTAGGGTTAGCTGGTTGCTAGTTGTCTAACGGCCAAATTTTTGAATTTTCCTACCCGAATTCTGGCCGAATTCTGCCTATACAAACACTATAAATAGGGCATGAATTCTCTCATTTCAAATCATCAATCTTCTCTTCTCTTCTCTCTTATAGCTCAAATAAGCCATATCCTTCCCATCTACTAGCCACAAGCCTCCTAAGTCTCTAGTGCTCAGCATCTCTCAGTTAGGATTCTTGTGCAAGAGTTGAAGAAGTCGCTTGGACAATTCCAAGCAAATCGCCACTGCGATCCTCTGTAAGAAGTTGACGTGCTCTTCTGAAGTAAAGGCACGGGTTGTAAACTACTATTTCATAAATAGTGGATTTAATCCTGAGCTAGAGTTCTCAGGCCTGGACTAGTCCTCTACGAGGGAAACCAGGTTAAAATTGCTGTGTTTGCGTATGCTTTCTTGCTCTTCATTTACTTTCCGCATTTTACTCTGATTATTAATAGATCGTGAAAGAGTTAATTTTTAATTGGTTATTTTCTATATAAACTCCATTCACCCCCCTCTAGAGTTGCCAAACTGTTCTTTATGGCTGTTACATGTTTAACGGATCCTAGGGTTGATCATGTATGACTAATCTCTTGCTAGTCCTGACATTTTGTAACGACTAGCTTCATGATCAACTGAATATGTAATATTTGGGACACCTTACTATTGTATATTTAATGATCATACATCTTGTGACTTTTACTTACTTGCTTGTGATTGAGACACTAGGCTTCTTCATGACCTTAAGAGACTGTTAGCTTGTTGTCACGACCCGCACCCACTGTTAGGGTACGAGAACGTAACAACGCCCAGCCTACGCCGCAGTGTCGGCGGTAGAACGCTGTCCTAGGTCAATCATCTATCAATATCAAGTACCTGTACAGTTCATACTCTCCGAATGGAGGTAACATCAGAAGTAATCTCAATCACATCTAGGTAGAGAAGGAAGAACATATAGATAGATAGTAACTCAAGAGAACAGTATCATAGATGAATAAGTCTAAGTGTCTAGTACAACACAATATCCAGAACTGACAACTCATAATACAAAAAGTCTAAGAGTCTATACATCTCCACATCTCAAAATACAACACAGAATGTGAGACAAAAGTAAATATAGAAGGGACTGCCTAGACTAAACTGGTCTAGACTACTGGAACAACATCCTCAGCTGCAGGTGGATCCTGCTGGGGGTCCACAACATAAGTATCATCTAGTCCTGCTCCAAAATAGGTAGACACCAGGGCCTCATCCTCATCCTCTGTAATATTTTCAACAGGTCCAATCAGGACGGGAACGAGCACAATACATCTCACGCAGTGCATATCATGTTAGGAAATACGATACAGGCAATAGAGTAAGATACATGAACTGCTGAAAGGAAATATACGCTGTAAAAGAGATAGCTGTAATGAAATATCTACTGTATATAGAGAACTGTAGTGACTAGTGATGTAGAGCACAAGATAGGCATGTGAATGGCTAGAATTTGCACATGATTACACTACTGAGTTTGCACATGATTACACTACTTTGGAATTATTCACATGACCACTTCTACTCCCCCGTTTCCCCAATCAATACACAAGGATCTATACAAGTTACGTTATTGTACATGATATCACATGGGGCCCATGAAAGGGTGCACATGATAGTATACATGAGGGCTCAGTAAACATGAGAGTACATGATCACATGAGTGCACATGAATAATGGAAGCATAGGAGTACATGATGATAGTGAAACACACATAACATGAAGTACCCGATGCTCCCGAGGGGGATAACATCTCATGTAAAGATCCATATCGTACCAATCCGTGTTACCAACGTGACAGCAACAAGTAAAGTAATCTAGAGCGAGAAGTAAAGCCTGAACAAGTATGAAACGGTCAGAGAATGTACTCGCCTGATAACTGAATGTCTGAAGAGGATATACTGTCTGAGGAGAGGTGTCTGGCTCCTAGTCAGAGCAATACAAGTCACAAAGTATCCACAATGATGAAAATAAAGTATAAAATGCATACTACATGATTCTAGGTCAAACTGGTCAAAAGTCAACTCTTGGTCAACTCTAATAGTCAACTAGGTCACAGGAAGTCATACTAGGTTACAGGAAATCAACTAAGTCAATTAAAGTCAAACAAGGTCAAATAGGATCAAACTAGTTAAACTATCTAGGGTTTAGTCAATCAATGGTCAGACTAGTCAAATACTAGTCAATATGGTCAAGCTAGGTCAATCTAGACTATCTAAGGTACTACATCACAAGGTTAAGGTATAACCAATACCTATACAAGTATACCACATATAAATACATATATATATATAATACCAACCTTAATCCTATATTCAAGCTAATCCCATATTCCAATCTCAAGTCATGACTCAACTCTAAGTATCTAACTTAACCCCATACATATCTTATCTACATAGGTCTTCCACAAAACCTAAGTCACAATGATATGCTTATATATAGGTCAAACCTAAACCAACTAGTTAATAGCCTAGGGTTAGTCAAATCTTAGTCAATAAGTCCTTCTATGTTCATCCAAGCCATTTCTAGGTTAATTTGGTCATGGTTGACCCATAGTTGACTTTGGTCAACAATAGTCAATTATCTAGTCAAAGCTAGGTCAACACTAGTCAACTAGTTAGGGTTTTAGTCAAACTAGTCAAACTAGTTATTTTAGGTCATTCCTAGTCATTTCTAGGTTAACTAGGTCAACTTTGACCTAAGGTTGACTTTGGTCAACCTTTAGTCAACAAGGGTTTCTAGTAGGGTTTTGGCCTTTAGGGTTAACCCCAACCATAGGCCAATAACCTTGGCCATAGGCCATAGCCTAGGTTTCCACATAAACCTATAACTAAAAGTCTCATATATATATATCTATACATATAGTCATACACTATTTAACCTACTACCCACATGCCCATATATGAATATCATATAATACAACCATATGTATATAATACACTACATATACATATAGAGTCCTAATACAATATACATATATCATGTATATATATATATATATATATACAATACATATATATATATATAACTATACATATATTACATATATATATATATAGGGAAGGGAAGAGAGAGAGAGAGGCTGGAATAGGGTCAGGACAGGGGAGGGTTTCAGAACCTGGAACCAAAGGCCCCAACTCACACACACACACGGATACATATATACATACATATGTATATACATATAAATTACACATACACATAACCTAATCTCCCCAAAATCGACCCACACTCACAAATAAGTATATACTACATATATACACACTAAAATACATATATACAATGCATTAATCATATCAAAACAGGTTTTGAATTTCATTTCTGAAAAACTGGATTAATCCCAAAATCAGGAAAACTGGACTGTTCATTCGAAAACAGGGTAAACCTAAATTCTCATACAAAACCGAGCTAAGGCTCGATACAAATGGTTGGTAACACTAGCCCCACACATATACTAGTGTCCTAGGTGCCTGAGACACGACCACGACACGTTTTGGTGTGTCGGATACGCAAAAATCAAAATCAGGTAAAATCTAGGGCACGCGAAGGGCTGATGTTTGTGTGTCTCGTACTCACGACACAAGACACGTCGTGTCTCGTGCTCATGGGGGAAGGTTCGCCTAGGGGTCCCCTAGGTGTCCACGGTCCTGATTTGTCCACGTGTGTCCGTGTCCGAGATACGAGCACGTATCAGTAGCTCTGATACGTGTGTGCGCAGTATAGTGTAGGGTCATTGCGAGTGTGATTTCTCACTCGACACGACACCAACGTGTCTGAAACTTTGGGAGGGTGTGTCAGACACTGCCCCAACCCTCAGGCCAAGTTTCGTGTGTCCACGTCGCGTGTCGTGTCCGCACGAGAAGTCTGGTAGCAGGGGAGGCTGCACAGTCTCGTGCGCACGTGTCGAGGGGTCGTGTGCTCCACACGGGGCACGTGGGGCCACGTGCTCGTGTCAGGGGGTCGGCCTAGGGTCTAGGTTTGTGTCCTCGTGTCTGTATTGTGTCCACAATGGGTGTGGACACAATACACAGCATCAAACAGTTAGGTTTTATAGTGTGTCAGTGTGTGCTGAAATCAGTGATTTCGTGTCCAATTTGGACACGAAACGTGTCCTGTTTTGTGCTCAGTCAAGTGGAAAAGTGACCTAGGGATCTAGGGCTACCCAAATATCAATTTTGTTTTGAAAAACATTAACAAAATTTCTATGTGGCATTTCACCAAACACCTAGTTTCAAACATAGATACGTGTCCGATACGGACACTAAACCACATAAAAATCCTACCAAACTTGACCTACATGACCATGGTATCCTAATGCATGCAACCATGAAGAGAAATCACTATTTGATAGGGTTTAGAACACTTTACCTATATGTGCAAAATCATGAAAATCAACCTTCTAGGGGGGGTTTCCTCTTCACTTTGGGGTGTCCAAATCCTTGTGCAACCTTGCTACTAAGCCTCCTTTAGCATCCTCAAGTGTAGGGGTTCCAACGCAACAAACGGGGCTCAATTTGGTGAAGGAATGAAGAAGTTATGGCTTTGTGAAGTTGAGGGAAAAATGGGTTTTCAATACATTGAAAATGAGGCTCTTTGTGAAGATGGGGGTGTTCATATAGGGGGGGCATGCTTGGCCGGCCATGGGGGTTGGTTTAGGGTTAGGATCAATGGTTGTGGCTCTCCAACAAGTTTCAAAGCTATCCTATGGCTAGGATTCATTCTACATAACTTTATGTAAAATATCTAAATAAAATATCTAATGTAAATATCTAACATGAAATATCTAGATATTTAGCTCTAACATTACTTAGTTAAACCCATCTAACTTAGTCTCTAGGTCATGACTAACATCTAGATTAGGGCTAAACTAGGTTAGTAACTAACATGACACTAATCAATTAATAAATAAAATCACATAAATCCAAATAATTCCAAATAAATCCTAGAAATTACCAAAATACCCTTTAGGCTAAAAATCACTAATTTGGTGTTCTAAGCCTATGGCTAAGCTCTCATGGGCATGGCAACTTCTAGGTTAGAGAAAACTAGGGTTTACACTAAGGTTTACTAACAAAGTCACAAAGTCATAAATCATGACTTAGCATGACTTTAGAATTGGTTTAACTTAACTAAAGTCACCAGAAAATCATACCATGACTAAAAACCACTAATAATAATAAAATAATAATTTTTCAAAAATCCCCAATTTTTAGAAACAGGGTGTTACAAGTCTACCCACCTTAAAATAATTTCGTCCTCGAAATTTAGATGGTCGTACTCCTTCTAGGTCAAACCTCCAACAATCAAGGACGAAGCCACTACCTAGACAACATACAAGGTCAACAAGCAAAATATGGGTAGTAGACCTATACTGGGTCATGTCTAAAAATTGGCTGACAGTTTCAGGTCATGGTGCCCTGAATTCAAATCGAAGCCAAAAGTAACTCCATGGGGTAAATCAGGATGGAGCCTCGGGTCAGAAAATCGTACTAAGCAAATGAAGCACACAATGGTATGCCTGAGTGGGACACTAAGGTCATGGTGTAGTATGTCATGTCTAGGTCATGTATGTGAAGTCAGTTTTGAGAAAACAACTAGTCTCGTGCTCCAAATTTAAAAGTCACGGTAATGTGTCTATGGTGATCATAATTTAGAGTGGGAAGGGTCTATGGCCTAATTTTAACCATAATTGGTGATGCAATAGTGGTACCAGGGGGACAGGTTAAATGGGAAAGTCTGTGGTCTCATCTGGGTGCACTAGTCATTCTAGATTAGACTGTTCCTATGGTATCAAAACGTACAAGCAATCTAAGGTGTCCAAATTGGGAATGTAAGGAAACAACAATCATCAAGGCTATAGGCCGTCTACCATCCTATATGAAAATGGGTCATTATAAGTGAGAAATCATTAAAGTTACCATTCCATAAAGTGGTAAAAGAAAATTGAAAATTTAGGCACAAACAATCACAATTAGATTTTTGTCTTGACACGATCTAAGTTGATCAATTTCAGGATAAATCGAGGCTTGGGCAAGATGGAAAATCAATGAAATCGAGTACGGCACGAGCATCCAATGATGAAGATCCAGGTCATGATAATTTAACTCAATTGGATACGAATACGAGGTTCATAGGCGATTAAAATAATTCCAAGGAGAATTGTCAAGGCTGTTGCGAATAAGATTCTAGGGTAAGTTTAACTGTGTCCATCCCGTAGATTATATACGAAAGCGAACCAAAACGCATAGTTGATCAGACCATCATGCGCCGGTTTGATTAGACAATATGTTAGTGGGTGGCCACCCAATAAAATATTCATGACCAGCTCGAAATAGATACTTGCAAAACTAAGGCTAATTTAGCAGTACAAGATATAAGGGTGGTAATGATGAAAGGAATTACATAGTCCAATTTTCTTAGCCAATGGGTCCAAGTAATCAGATAAGGTATATGGTTAAATATTTAAGGATTCAAGCAGAACACCATCACATGCTAGGTCGAAAGAATTGAACCAAGGTGGATTTCTAATTGAAATAAGAATAAATTTAGTATCATGGCAGAGGTTATAGTTTAGCCATTTGACCAGAAAATCATATCAAGAAAATAGAGTACAGGGAGACGGATTTTAGTAGGACATGGAATACCTACATGAAGGTAGGCTAGTCTAGTTTATATGTGAAGTTTGTTGGGAGGTAACAGCTAGTGTTTATACTCTGAATATCTAAGTCACGGTAAAAGACGTCCAATGATCTAGAATAGAAAGTGGTAGTTCGAGACGTGATAAATTGATGCAAAAATTGAAGAGGATCAAATTAACCCATGAAATAAAATTAATCAGGAGTCCAGTAAATAATTTAGGAACACTGTCCTAGGGATTTAGGCTACTAGATGAATATAGTTAGGGTTCGATCAATCAAGGGTCAAGGTTAGGAGGTATCAAATAAAGCCTTGATTTGAGGAAATGTCGAGTAAGTCAGGTTGGGATACAGTCACATAGTTAGGTAGAAAGTGTTTAAGCAAGGTGCAAAATAGAGAGGACAGTTCATTTTAATAAAAAGCAATTAGCAAGAGGATTAGATGGCTAGAAACAAATAAGAATTTTCTCCTAATTGTGATTGAGTACCCCCAAAAATAAAATATTAATCTAACACTAAGAAATTAAAATCAACAACTACAAAAATTTCAAAATCATCAACTAATACCAGGATTCAAAGTTCTACAGTGAATCCTCCAAAATCAAATTCAATCAAGGGAAAAGAAGTTTAAATCGTAATTTCAAATGAGATTCTCAAGGGTCATCCCAGGAATCTCTCAAAGTATCCTAGCAGTGATTGAGTATCCATTCTCTCTAAGCCTATTCCTCCAATCCTATCACAGGCTGTAGTGATACTCTAGTTCGAATACCACTACATAAACTCGACCTGCATGGGCCACCACTAAAAATGTCACGACCCGCACCCACTGTTAGGGTACGAGAACGTAACAACGCCCAGCCTACGCCGCAGTGTCGACGGTAGAACGCTGTCCTAGGTCAATCATCTATCAATATCAAGTACCTGTACAGTTCATACTCTCCGAATGGAGGTAACATCAGAAGTAATCTCAATCACATCTATGTAGAGAAGGAAGAACATAGATAGATAGTAACTCAAGAGAACAGTATCATAGATGAATAAGTCTAAGTGTCTAGTACAACACAATATCCAGAACTGACAACTCATAATACAAAAAGTCTAAGAGTCTATACATCTCCATCTCAAAATACAACACAGAAGTGAGACAAAAGTAAATATAGAAGACTGCCTAGACTAAACTGGTCTAGACTACTGGAACAACATCCTCAGCTGCAGGTGGATCCTGCTGGGGTCCACAACATAAGTATCATCTAGTCCTGCTCCAAATAGGTAGACACCAGGGCCTCATCCTCATCCTCTGTAATATTTTCAACAGGTCCAATCAGGACGGGAACGAGCACAATCATCTCACGCAGTGCATATCATGTTAGGAAATACGATACAGGCAATAGAGTAAGATACATGAACTGCTGAAAGGAAATATACGCTGTAAAAGAGATAGCTGTAATGAAATATCTACTGTATATAGAGAACTGTAGTGACTAGTGATGTAGAGCACAAGATAGGCATGTGAATGGCTAGAATTTGCACATGATTACTACTGAGTTTGCACATGATTACACTACTTTGGAATTATTCACATGACCACTTCTACTCCCCCGTTTCCCCAATCAATACACAAGGATCTATACAAGTTACGTTATTACATGATATCACATGGGGCCCATGAAAGGGTGCACATGATAGTATACATGAGGCTCAGTAAACATGAGAGTACATGATCACATGAGTGCACATGAATAATGGAAGCATAGGAGTACATGATGATAGTGAAACACACATAACATGAAGTACCCGATGCTCCCGAGGGGGATAACATCTCATGTAAAGATCCATATAGTACCAATCCGTGTTACCAACGTGACAGCAACAAGTAAAGTAATCTAGAGCGAGAAGTAAAGCCTGAACAAGTATGAAACGGTCAGAGAATGTACTCGCCTGATAACTGAATGTCTGAAGAGGATATACTGTCTGAGGAGAGGTGTCTGGCTCCTAGTCAGAGCAATACAAGTCACAAAGTATCCACAATGAAAAATAAAGTATAAATACATACTACATGATTCTAGGTCAACTGGTCAAAAGTCAACTCTTGGTCAACTCTAATAGTCAACTAGGTCACAGGAAGTCATACTAGGTTACAGGAAATCAACTAAGTCAATTAAAGTCAAACAAGGTCAAATAGGATCAAACTAGTTAAACTATCTAGGGTTTAGTCAATCAATGGTCAGACTAGTCAAATACTAGTCAATATGGTCAAGCTAGGTCAATCTAGACTATCTAAGGTACTACATCACAAGGTTAAGGTATAACCAATACCTATACAAGTATACCACATATAAATACATATATATATATAATACCAACCTTAATCCTATATTCAAGCTAATCCCATATTCCAATCTCAAGTCATGACTCAACTCTAAGTATCTAACTTAACCCCATACATATCTTATCTACATAGGTCTTCCACAAAACCTAAGTCACAATGATATGCTTATATATAGGTCAAACCTAAACCAACTAGTTAATAGCCTAGGGTTTAGTCAAATCTTAGTCAATAAGTCCTTCTATGTTCATCCAAGCCATTTCTAGGTTAATTTGGTCATGGTTGACCCATAGTTGACTTTGGTCAACAATGGTCAATTATCTAGTCAAAGCTAGGTCAACACTAGTCAACTAGTTAGGGTTTTAGTCAAACTAGTCAAACTAGTTATTTTAGGTCATTCCTAGTCATTTCTAGGTTAACTAGGTCAACTTTGACCTAAGGTTGACTTTGGTCAACCTTAGTCAACAAGGGTTTCTAGTAGGGTTTTGGCCTTTAGGGTTAACCCCAACCATAGGCCAATAACCTTGGCCATAGGCCATAGCCTAGGTTTCCACATAAACCTATAACTAAAAGTCTCATATATATATATCTATACATATAGTCATACACTATTTAACCTACTACCCACATGCCCATATATGAATATCATATATAATACAACCATATGTATATAATACACTACATATACATATAGAGACCTAATACAATATACATATATATCATGTATATATATATATATATATATATAATACATATATATATAAACTATACATATATTACATATATATATATATATAGGGAAGGGAAGAGAGAGAGAGAGGCTGGAATAGGGTCAGGACAGGGGGGGGTTTCAGAACCTGGAACCAAAGGCCCCAACTCACACACACACACAGGATACATATATACATACATATGTATATACTATATAACTACACATACACATAACCTAATCTCCCCAAAATCGACCCACACTCACAAATAAGTATTTACTACATATATACACACTAAAATACATATATACAATGCATTAATCATATCAAAACAGGTTTTGAATTTCATTTCTGAAAAACTGGATTAATCCCAAAATCAGAAAAACTGGACTGTTCATTCGAAAACAGGGTAAACCTAAATTCTCATACAAAACCGAGCTAAGGCTCGATACAAATGGTTGGTAACACTAGCCCCACACATATACTAGTGTCCTAGGTGCCTGAGACACGACCACGACACGTTTTGGTGTGTCGGACACGCAAAAATCAAAATCAGGTAAAATCTAGGGCACGCGAAGGGCTGATGTTTGTGTGTCTCGTACTCACGACACAAGACACGTCGTGTCTCGTGCTCATGGGGGAAGGTTCGCCTAGGGGTCCCCTAGGTGTCCACGGTCCTGATTTGTGTCCACGTGTGTCCGTGTCCGAGATACGAGCACGTATCAGTAGCTCTGATACGTGTGTGCGCAGTATAGTGTAGGGTCATTGCGAGTGTGATTTCTCACTCGACACGACACCAACGTGTCTGAAACTTTGGGAGGGGTATGTCAGACACTGCCCCAACCCTCAGGCCAAGTTTCGTGTGTCCACGTCGCGTGTCGTGTCCGCACGAGAAGTCTGGTAGCAGGGGAGGCTGCACAGTCTCGTGCGCGCGTGTCGAGGGGTCGTGTGCTCCACACGGGGCACGTGGGGCCACGTGCTCGTGTCAGGGGGTCGGCCTAGGGTCTAGGTTTGTGTCCTCGTGTCTGTATTGTGTCCACAATGGGTGTGGACACAATACACAGCATCAAACAGTTAGGTTTTACAGTGTGTCAGTGTGTGCTAAAATCAGTGATTTCGTGTCCAATTTGGACACGAAACGTGTCCTGTTTTGTGCTCAGTCAAGTGGAAAAGTGACCTAGGGATCTAGGGCTACCCAAATATCAATTTTGTTTTGAAAAACATTAACAAAATGTTCTATGTGGCATTTCACCAAACACCTAGTTTCAAACATAGATACGTGTCCGATACGGACACTAAACCACATAAAAATCCTACCAAACTTGACCTACATGACCATGGTATCCTAATGCATGCAACCATGAAGAGAAATCACTATTTTGATAGGGTTTAGAACACTTTACCTATATGTGCAAAATCATGAAAATCAACCTTCTAGGGGGGTTTCCTCTTCACTTTGGGGTGTCCAAATCCTTGTGCAACCTTGCTACTAAGCCTCCTTTAGCATCCTCAAGTGTAGGGGGTTCCAACGCAACAAATGGGGCTCAATTTGGTGAAAGAATGAAGAAGTTATGGCTTTGTGAAGTTGAGGGAAAAATGGGTTTTCAATACATTGAAAATGAGGCTCTTTGTGAAGATGGGGGTGTTCATATAGGGGGGGGGGGGCATGCTTGGCCGGCCATGGGGGTTGGTTTAGGGTTAGGATCAATGGTTGTGGGCTCTCCAACAAGTTTCAAAGCTATCCTATGGCTAGGATTCATTCTACATAACTTTATGTAAAATATCTAAATAAAATATCTAATGTAAATATCTAACATGAAATATCTAGATATTTAGCTCTAACATTACTTTAGTTAAACCCATCTAACTTAGTCTCTAGGTCATGACTAACATTTAGATTAGGGCTAAACTAGGTTAGTAACTAACATGACACTAATCAATTAATTAAATAATAATAAATCACATAAATCCAAATAATTCCAAATAAATCCTAGAAAATTACCAAAATACCCTTTAGGCTAAAAATCACTAATTTGGTGTTCTAAGCCTATGGCTAAGCTCTCATGGGCATGGCAACTTCTAGGTTAGAGAAAACTAGGGTTTACACTAAGGTTTACTAACAAAGTCACAAAGTCATAAATCATGACTTAGCATGACTTTAGAATTGGTTTAACTTAACTAAAGTCACCAGAAAATCATACCATGACTAAAATACCACTAATAAATAATAAAAATAATAATTTTTCAAAAATCCCCAATTTTTAGAAACAGGGTGTTACACTTGTAGATAAACCCTCATGTATCTAGACAGCCGTGACCGTATAGCGAGATGGATTCTATTTCATATACGTAGCTGGCTATGTCTGCCCCCGCTCTCTAGTATTCTGGTTCTGGGGCGTGACAATGCAGCTTGTCCAAAAGATGAATTTCTATTTCCGGTTATCGATGCCATGATAGACAATACATGTGGCTTTGAACGCATGTCCTTCATGGACGGATTTTCAGGATACAATCAAATTAAGATGCATCCGGGAGATGAGAACCATACTGCTTTTCGTACACCCCTTAGAGTCTATTGCTATACGGTTATGCCGTTTGGTCTGAAAAATGCCGGTGCTACGTATCAACGGGCCATGAGCAACATCTTTCAAGAACATCTACGAAAAACAGTTGAATGTTATGTAGATGACATTGCTGTCAAAAGTCGATCAAAAGATGATCACATTCAAGACTTGAAGATAGTATTTGAGTTGATGCGTCAACATCAATTGAAGATGAATCCCACTAAGTCTTTCTTAGGGGTGTCCAGTGGCAAGTTTTTGGGATTTGTCATGACTTCTCAAGGTATCCATGTTGATCCTGACAAAATCAAAGCAATTCTTAAAATGCGTCCTCCATGCAATCTACAAGAACTTCGTGGTTTCCAAGGTCGCATTGCTTATATCAGGAGATTTATATCCAATCTTTCAGGGAGATGTCAACCTTTCTCCCGTCTATTAAAGAAAGGAGTATCGTTTGTTTGGGATGAAACATATTAGAAAGCCTTCAATGACATCAAGCAATACCTTACAAATCCACCTGTTCTGGTACCTCCAGTGGTAGGAAGACCATTTTTGCTATATGTTCTAGCCTTAGATCATTCACTTGGTGCTCTTCTTGCACAGAAAAGTGACAAAGGTCATGAACAAGAAATTTATTATCTTAGCCGAATGATGGTCGGAGCTGAACACAGTTATACTCCTGTAGAAAAAGAATGTCTGGTCTTGGTGTTTGTTGTTCAAAAGACACGACATTATGTGTCAGGACAGACTATCGATGTCATCTCCAGAATAAATCCTATTCGGGTATTTATGAGAAAACCGAGTATTCTTAATTCCAGATTAGCCACCTGGGCGATGTGCTCACTCCTTATGATATGGTCTACGTACCTCAAAAATTAGTTAAGGGTCAAGCATTAGCTGATTTCTTAGCAGCTCACCCTATACCTGAAACTTCTAAACTTTATGAGGACATTCCAGATGAAGTCGTGGATTGTAACATGACTTTGAAGGACGTCATTTGGCAACTATATTTGATGGAGCATCATGGGTTGGACCTAAAGGCAATATTGTCTCTGGAGTAGGCATCGTCCTAGTCTCTCATGACAAAAAAGGTCATATACCGTGCTTATTCCCTTAATGAGCCATGCTCCAATAATGTGCCAGAATACAATGCTCTGCTAATTAGTCTCCAAGTAGCAAAACAACTGGATATTGAGTTCCTGGAAGCTTATGGAGACTCTCAACTGATTGTTAATCAAGGCAGAGGGACATATGAAGTCAGAAATCCTGACCTCATCCTTTATCATCAAGTGGTAATCAAATTAGTCCTTTTATTTAAAGGGTTCTTTATCAAATTCTTACCACGTTCTCAAAATTTGGAAGCTGATGCTCTTGCTAGTTTAGCTACAGACTTAGCTGTTCCAATTAGAAGACAAAACACCATTACTTTGTTGGATCGAGACTTATTCTGTGTCAAGAATAATCTGCATATTGAACAGAGTTATACTAGAGAATCAAGTTCCCAGCAGAGGGATTGGAGAAGTCCATTCATTGATTATGCGGTTCATGGGATTTTACCTGAAGATCTAAAAGAAGCTGCATCAATCAAGAGACGATCATTTCGATTCTATTATGATTCTTCTTTACATATGTTATATCGTCGTTCTTATGACGGGCTTTTGCTATGTTGTCTCTCTGAAAATGAAGCTAAGCAAACACTCCGTGAAGCTCATGATGGTGTCTGCGGTGCTCATCAACCGGGTCCAAAATTACAGGACCACATTAGAAGAATGGGGTATTATTGGCCATCCATGATAGCAGATGTTGTAGATTATGCTAGACGGTGTAAAGCATGTCAGATTCATGCCGATTTTATCTATCAACCATCGGAATTTTTACATCCTACTGCAGCTTCTTGGCCCTTCGAAGCTTGGGGCATGGATATTATTGGTCCGATTAACCCTTCTTCTGTCAAGGGACAACGGTTTATTTTAGCGATAACAGATTACTTTTTGAAATGGGCGGAAGCGATTCCCCTCGTTGAAGTGAAATCATCTAATATTATTAGCTTCATTAAACACCATGTCATTTATTGTTTTGGGATCCCTCGAAGGATAATCCATGACAATGGACCACAATTTGCCAGTCAGGCATTTTATCGATTCTTTGATAAGAATCGGATCCAAAATCTCGCTTCTACGGCTTATAATCCAGCTGCTAATGGTTTGGCCGAAGCTTTCAACAAGACAATCATTAAACTTCTCAAAAAGTTCGTCCTTCTAATAAACGTGATTGGAATGAGAAACTTGGAGAATTTTTATGGGCTTACCGAACGACAGTCCGAACTCCTACTGGTTTTACACCATTTTCACTAGTTTACGGATGTGAGGCTGTTCTTCCACTGGAAATCTAGATTCCATCTCTTAGAATAGCCATTGCTAATGAGCTAACTACAGAGAACAATGATCGCTTACGACTCCAAGAACTTGAAGGATTGGACGAAAAGCGTCTTCAAACGCAACAGCACATCGAGTTATATCAAGCCCGTATATCTCGAGCTTTCAATCGTAAAGTTAAAGAGAGGGTATTTAAAGTTGGTGAGCTAGTTCTAGCCGTCCGAAGACCAATGGTGATGACTCATAAGAGCGAAGGAAAATTCCAAGCAAATGGGAAGGTCCTTATGTTGTCGAGACGATATTCTCTAATGGTGCCTATAGGTTGTCTAAACCTAATGGAGATTTGCTCATGATGTCGATCAATGGTAAATTCTTGAAGAAATATTATGTTTGAATTTCTTCTTTATTCCCCAGCTACCAATGTTTGGTTAAGCTGATTTCAGTTCTCCTTGAAAATAATTTTGATCTTCTGTCTTACCAGCTGATTAAAAAGAGGGATTTATTATTTATCATGTTCTCATGACCTCTGAATAAATATTAAGTCTACTTCTTTTCCTATCTATCATATCTATTTGGCCTCTGAATAGATATTTATTTATTTTTCTTTGAGTTGTTACGATCTGTCACGCTTATATTACCTCTGATAGTATCGTATACTCTAAAGAAAACGAGATTCATTATCTACCATGTCCACATTACCTCTGGATAGATATATTTTATTGAGTTTAGAAGACTTGTCATGTCCATATTACCTCTGATAAGTGTTTTCTATCTCATACCTATTGTTTAATTTCAAAATGATAGGATCACAAAACAAATATTTTATTCATTTCTTGTAAACATTACAGAATAAAAAGATAGAAGATTACAAAAGCTCTTTATTTGCCTAAGGTGGGGCAGAGACATCTTGAAGTAATTTTGTAGCTCCGTTAGACGCTTGTCACGAGAGCTCAATACAGTTTTAGCAGCTACGGAGCGTCGAGCTTCGGGAGTACAGATGTGAGAAAGTCTAGCAAAAGTGACTATCATCTTGTCCTTGGCTTCGTCAAGGGTTTTGATGGTAGCCTCAGCTCCGAAGACTTGTTCCTCCAAAATTGAGCTTTGTGTCAGCTGCTGGTCTCGAGCTATTATCAATTGATCTCTCTCTGCCTTCAAGCGAGACAACTCAGCCTCGACTTCATGAATTCTATCATTCTGTTAATGAATTCTTATATTCGATGTTCCATAGGCTTCTCTCTGGCTATCCAATTGGGGCTTCGCTCCAGCCAAAAAAGCTTTTTCTTTGGCGACCTTTATGCTGTATTCATGGAGGGCTTCATTGAAAGTCGTCTCCCGAGCGAGGTATTCAGCTGATAAAGCGTCATACTCTTCTTGGGTGAGACTTTCAATGGTTTCACTTTACATCTTTAGATATTCTTTGATGGGCTGTTTAAGTCCCTCCACGATTTTCTCCAATGCCGCTGCTCTCGCCGCATCATCGAACATGATGACATTTCTGATAGTAAAAGCAATCGCCGCCTTCAAGCTCTCATAATTGAGGCCCTTATTCAGGACCATTTTGATTAGAGCCGCTAGAGTCTTATAAAAAGTATCAGTATGAATCTTAACTTAGAGATTCATTTCTGCACTTGAACTCGATGTGGCGGTAATGTCTACCAGATCTCTTCTCTAAAGACTAGGAGCAGATGTTGTTGTCTCGATAGCAGGCTGAGATGAAGCCATTGTTGTCACTACTACCATGGCCAACTGATTCCCAGGAGCTTCAGGAACACTGTCTTCAGCAT
>JANAVB010002832.1:0-22913 GCA_029216955.1 Iris pallida
ATTAGGCAATGGTTTAACACGTTAGTTTTTGCCAATCTTGTAATTTCACCCGAGTTATATAGATTGAGATTTGCCTAGATGACGTAGTCACCGACCATATACGTTGTCTTTATCTGTGCTTTGCGTTCGTTAGATGATGGTTGGTTATCAGGGGGATCAGAGATCAGTAGAATGAGGGAGCAGGAACTCTGTCACAAAATGACATGCATGTCGTCAGTTGAGGAGCATGGAGTCAACATCTCTCATCAGATTGGAGCGGAAGATTGTTCGAGTTCAGTCTGGATTTGGTAACAACATATTTGTGGGGACCAAATCTGGTTAAATATTTGATTTGATGCGATTCAGAAATCTGCATTAAATATTTGATTTAATTAGATTTGGATGCTCGTAATTAATGCTAGACTATTTTAAGATTTTCTATTACCTAAAATAGGGTATCTTATTTTAGGTAATAGGGTTTCCTATTTTAGAGTTTTCTATTTATGAAATCCTATTATGACCTAAAATATGTTTTCTCATCCTATATATATGGGTTGAGAGTGGAGGCACTAAGAAGAGCACAAAGAGGAGATTCAGGATTTTTGTCCACAGGAGATCTAAGAGAAAGTCCGTAGTTTGCTCTTAGGACTCGCCATCCAAGACAGAAGAAGGAGATCTGATCGAGGACTCATCGCCATTATTCAGGGAGATTGCTACAGGTAGGGTGAGTGATTTCAAGTTGTAGTTTCTGTCTTTTCTTCTTGAGTCTGGTAAGGGGGTTGAACCTATTAGGCAAATGATTCAACATTAGTTTTTGCCAATCTTGTAATTTCACCTGAGTTATATATATTGAGATTTGTCCATGTGATGTAGTCACCGACCATAATACGTTGTCTTTATCTGTGCTTTGCTTTCACTACATGGGGGTTGGTTATCTCAGATGGGTTGGCCTAGGTTTCCGCTTGCGGTCAGGTTTCAGTCACGGTATCGAAGTGCATTGTGGGGCGTGTCCAATCCCAACACTGGAGCCTAGGCACTAGGCGCACTGCTAGGCGAGGGCCTCAACAAAATGAGGCACACTTTTTTAGATTTTTTAAAGTAATATAGTTTAAATAAACAAATTCATATTATATCTAATCAATTCATAACACCATTAAAATATTAACCGATAGAGTCTAATCAATTCACACGATTATAAAATCAACTAGTACTTAACTATCATCAAAACTCAAAAGAAACAAAATCACAATTTCATAATCATAGAAGTTGACGAAACCCTAAAGAGTATCATCATCCATATTATCATCTTTATCGCGAACACTACCAACATCATAATCAAATACAAAACCTATTAATTACAATAGAAAGATTAATTGGTTCACTTGATATATAGATAACGTTTCTTTCATTTAGATCTAGGGACATCTTTAACTAGGAACTTGTCTTGATTGACTTGACAAATCAAAAGTCAAGGTAGAAAACCGTATTATAAAAAGACTAGTTCAATTATATACATTAAAATACTAAGACATATTTGTTTCAGAAAAAAACATACTAGGTTAATGAGCCTCGTATGCTTCAGTTGCACCCTCAAAAGTAGGTGTGGCTGCGTGAGGTGCATGGGACGCGCGTCTCAAAAATAGGTCGGAGGCACACATGGCGCTGGCATTAGGTGAGCCTAGATGAATGAGCCTCTCCTCATAGAAAATGAGGCGTAAGGATGAGCCTTGAACCTGTGGTGCGCTAGGCGCGAGCCTTACGAGCTTTTTAGAACACCAATTCCATGACAATAAATGACAAATAATAAAAAAACGATGCCTTAATGTGTCAAATAATTTTCTAGTTTCAAAGACTGTTTTATTATTACTGGCTTTTGGAAATGAAGAACTCTAAGGTGCCAATCTGAAACTGTCGAAATGGCCAAAACACTATGATATTTAACCTTCAATTTGATAATTTTAAAGCACACGTATGCTCTGCATTTATTCTATACATCCTTAGTACTTGCATAATACTTAAATAAAAGGATCAAATGGCCAAAACTCCTAGTATCATCTTCATCTGTATGCATATTTAGTACTAAAATTACCCACACATTTTTTCTTCTTCAGATGTTTGCCTTGTCTGACCTTTTCTTGGTGTTGCTCATATTTCATAGGTCTCAAAGAATGAGGCCAGGTGTGGTGTTATGCGATTGATTGTGGGTGGAGGAAGATCAACTGAAAGTTCTGAATCAAAAGGGGCTGTTGTCGTAGGTGTCCGAGCACTCAGTGAAGGTGGTTGTGTTGGTGGTTTTTCCAGGGAACAGGTAAATCTTTCTCTATGGCTATTGTGTTCAAGAGAGTTACCCTTGTTCCATAGTCAGGCTAAACATTAGTCAATGTTAACAGCAATTCCTGCTTATGGTTTATTATCTTTTTTATTGTCATGAAGGTAAGCACCAAAGTATTTCTTAGTAAATTGGAATACTTTGTATTTGGTTCAACACTTTGCTTCAGTATTTCTTAGTAAATTGGAGTTCTCTAGTTTGATTGAAGTATTTATTAGATAGCCAGTTAGAGCGACTAAACAAACCGGAGCATTTGGAGCTGACTGGAAGCTCCCCCAAATTATTTCTCGCTAAGGCATCCTACATATGCAAATGCAACATTGATTGATATATCTAAGTAAACTTTATTTGAGCATCAGACTGGGCAGAAGTTTTTCCTTATTGCTTTGTTCTCTGTGTATCCTTCGTTACCATTACATCAAATGGGGCAACGATTAGGAAACCCATTTTAACTTTGTCTTTGGCAAATCCATGTACTTATATGATTGATCAACTAATTGATAGATCCTTAGTTAATACAACTGTGAATATTCTTGGTCAGTATTGTGTATGATATATGGGTTCTTTTCTCTGTCTTTAGTTTGTGGAGTTTTGTTGTATTCATGGCCCTTAGTTTATATTATATCTAAAAATGGTAGGTTTGTATTATATTAGGAGATCAAGTTGGGGAACTTGTACCTATTGGCACATTGTATCATCATCTATGGTTAATTTAATGTGAATTTATGTGAATAATATAGTCAGGGGCGGAGCCAGAACTCTACACCAGGTGGGACACTGTGGTTTGCAATGTGAATTGTACTTGGGCACACATACATTTAAACAATTTTTTTGAATTAATTATGAAATTAAAAATAAGATATTGTAAGAAAAGCAAGAAAATGGAAGCTTTAAATTAAAGGAAACAAAAAAATTAGCTAAAAGGTTTTATGTCGGTATCTAAGTAATTGTAAATATTATATGGTAAAGGTTCTGTTTATAAGAAAACCTAGATGTATGGGATAAAATTGATTCCCAGAAACTGTCCTAGAATAGAGATTTTAATAGAGTGAAACTCTCTGTTTAGAAATCTAGAGTTATCAAGAGCGATATAGATGAGCTATACAAATTGACAAAAGAGCACAAGTAGAAGAATCTCATAATTTTTGACTTTAAATGTCAGTCCTACTGGAAAAGATTTCTTAACGATTTCCAATGAAATAGCTGAAATACTACAAGTAACAAATCAAATGCAATGATCTGAAATTTGAATATGCCATTAGACATTAGATACAACAGAAAAGTTTAACCTTTGACCTTTAGTACCATTGTCAAGAGAAAAGATCCATAAATTAGATGCAAAGTATTTGCAATTGGTGAACCAATGACTGCTCGAGGTAAACTATAAATGGAAAAAATGTCGGCTTTTTTTCCCCTGATGGAGAAGGATATAACATGCATGTCATGGAAGGAAAATATGTTAGAATAGAATGTAAGGTTTAGTTAACATCAAATCTCTTAAATCTTACTAGTTAATATTGTGTTACCCAACAATGTGAAAATATATGGAAAATTCTCTCTTTTTGATCCAAATTATATCCTTTTTTTAATATTGCTACTAATGGAATTAATTATAGTTATATCTGCATATAACAATACATTGAAACTTATGATGGGATGTATAGGATGTTTTTCCAAAGTCGGGTGTGCCATGTTCCCCTCCTGGCCCAGGCCCACATCTAGTTCCACCTGTGAATGTAGTATAGTTTTATGTAATTATGGAGGATAGGTGAGAAGAAAATTTCTAAGCTGAGGATAAAGTTTACATTGACCAAGGAAATCGATAATTATGGACAAAACTATTGTAGAACAAAAGAAATTGAGTCGGAAAAGGTTACTTCTGAGACTGGGTGAGAACTACAAATCCTTTATCCCGATTTTCCAGGGTCGTCTACTAGTGAGAATGAGAAGGAAAATTTTAAGCTGGAGATAAAATTCTACAGTTACCAACCAAATTGATTATTGTGGATAAACTTTTGTAGAACAAAGGAAAGTCAGTTGCAAAAGAGTTGGCATTAACAGGAGAGATGATTGTATTTTGGTTCTCTATAAAATGGTGTCCTAGTGCCACAAGGTTCCGCCTAATGGTGTCTGTGGAGCAACAAGATGCACGTAATGTATCCCCAGTTTCGTGCAAGGCTGTTTCAAATTCAAACCCACAACCTCTAGGATGTAGATAATTTGCCTAAGAATGACATATCAATCTAATAAAGGGGCCACACTGTGTAGCAAAATAGGCTTTCTTATTTTATTTTATTCTATTCTTCAACATGTTAGTTCATACGTTCAGTAATATGTGGAGGAGAGACATCTATCAATTAGATTTGCATTGAAGGTCCATTATATAGGAGCATAATTACAAAAACAATGATGTAAAAGAAAACAAATGTCTTGATTGACACTTGACAGGAGTTAGCATTTATGGGGAATGAATGGCAAATAACATCTCATAAAATCCACTCAAACATATTTGTTAACTAATGTTATTGGTATTATGATTGAGGTTAAATCAGTTTCTTATGTTAAATTATTGTCTAATGGTGGGCTGTGGCCACCTAGGTTACTACCTAGTCCTTAGTAGTTTCTAAGTGCATCATTTTTTGTTGCCTCTCTGTCTGATTGCATTTGTAGATCTGCAAAATGACTGATTTTTTATAGTACCTCCTCCACATCACATATCTAGCTATGCCTAACACTGTGTGGTAGTCCCCTTCGACAAACTTCTGAAGAATACAATATACTTTTGAAATGTACCGATAATCAATTTTAAGTAGTATGCCATTCAACATTGTAATCCCATGCTGCTGGTTTTTTTTAATGTAATAATTGTGTGTGGTGGTGATGTGAGGTGATGTTTGATTATCATTCTTATTTCTAGCCTTCTCTCAGTTTAATCATGCCACACAGCCAAACCTATTCCAATGTGAAAAGGTTTGGATGTTGTTGAGCGGTGAAGTAGGTATCATAGGGTTGGTACCTTTAAGATGACATGTCACTTATTCTTTTATATGATACTTAATGACTTGAGAAGTGATGTTTAATTTCCCTCCTTTAGGTGGAACTTTTCTGTGTAAATCACCTGATAAATTGCTCTTTAGAGTCAACTGAGGAATTTATCTGCATGGAGTTTCGGTTTACTTTAAGGGATAACGGGATGCGTGCAGCTTTCGAACTCCTTCATATGGTGCTTGAGGTATTTTGTCCCTTGAATCATTTATGTTAGACTCTGCTAGGTTTGAATTTCCAGTATATTATTTTCCCTCCTGCAATTATTAACAAACCATTGTAAAAGAAATATGGTTCAGTCCAATGAAATGCTTAGAAATACTTTGTTGTATGTCTTATTTTAGTTGTTCATATATTTTCAAAGGTACTCTTGTTATCTTGATCTCTTCGTCTCTCTTTTTAGTTCGAACTACTGAATCTAGTTTGCTCAGTGCTGTTTGCATGCAAAAGGTCCACGTTTTATCATTTTACTCTTGCAGCAGTAACAATTCTCTTCTGATTTTGTTAGAATATCAGCTACACTTGGGATTTAATTTTACATACATCACAATAAGGTCCATTCTCGTTATATGTTTTCTTTTGCTGCAAGGTTGGGTAGTATGCTTACTTATGATTGTTGGCATCTTTTGCAGCACAGTGTATGGCTAGAAGATGCATTTGATAGAGCAAAACAACTTTATTTGTCATATTATCGATCTATCCCCAAAAGCTTAGAACGTTCAACTGCTCACAAGATTATGGTGGCAATGTTGAATGGAGATGAGAGATTTGTTGAGCCAACACCCCAATCATTGCAGAACTTAACACTGCAATCAGTTAAAGAAGCAGTGATGAGTCAGTTTGTTGGTGACAATATGGAGGTACGTGGAAATTGATAGTAGATTTTGTTGATTTGAATATGCTTTTAACACCTTGATTCTACTTCATTATAACGTTAATTCCTTCAACCTAGCCCAACAAGTTCGGATAAAGGCTTTGTTGTTTATAGTGTTCTTCCTTTTCTTGTGTCTGTAATTAACAAAGATTTCTTTATTATTGTTTATATAAGCATAACCTTTATTCTGAATACTGAAATTCTGTTCACTTACACCGATCTAAGTGTGCTTTTATTTAGGTTAGTATTGTTGGTGATTTCACCGAGGAAGATATTGAGTCTTGTATTCTCGACTATCTGGGAACACTTGGAGCCGGGAAAACTGCTAAGATGTTGCAGTCCATTGACCCAATTGTGTTCCGACCGCCGCCATCAGATCTGCATTTCCAGCAGGTATGAAAATACAGTGAAAATATCATTCAGAAAGGTTAACAACTACTATGTTTTAGAGCAATTGTATTGGATGTTTACATTGTATAATTTTATTCTTTATTAATGAATACTTTTCTCTGAGAGTGGAAGCTTGTGAGGTAACTACTGTAAGCAAGAAGCTCGAGGTTGTGGGCTGACAATACGTATATCCGGCCTACTTAACATTTCCCTTGGGATGGGTTGAAGCTATATGGACCTTGAATGTGCAACTGAAAATAGCTAAGTGGAACCATCACATGCATTGAAAGGCAAATATAATTGGGACTTTGGAGATTTACATGCTTATGACAATATTTCAACCCAAGAACCTGTGCCTGGTTACTATGGTTGATAACCACTGTATCCAATAGCTGATCTCTTGAGATCTGGACCAACAATGTAATCAAGCTAGTTTAAGAAAGTCTTTTCTTCTTCTCTTTTTTGTTTGATTATCACACAATGAGCTTACTCGGACTTGGTAGTGTTGAGATATTTTCTCCACTGTGTGGTGACACCAGCTACTGCCAGAAAGTGAGATCTATAAGATGTCAAAGAGAAAGTGAGATCTATAGACCAGTTTTTTTCGAGGACAATGCTTACTGTTGCCTAGAAGTTACCTGCCTATCTTTTGATCTCTTTACTCATATTTATATCCTGAGCACATCTTAGAACTTCTCTTAATCTCAGTATTTGGTAGTTACTTATGTTGTCTTGAAAGTCATCTTGACAAGAGCCTTGACTTCATCGTTTCACCTTCTTTACATGCAGTAAATAAGCTTTTTGGTCGTAAAATAGGTGACAGTATGATGATTTATTTGTTGACAGGTGTACCTTAAGGACACAGATGAGAGAGCATGTGCTTATATTGCTGGACCAGCTCCAAATCGTTGGGGATTCACTCATGAAGGGAAAGATCTCTTTAATCTGATCAATAGCTCAACTGTTGATGGTAAGCTGTCATTTCATTATCATGACCGAAGGCCCTTTTGTATAGCCACATTTTGCCCCAACCATTCAGTCCATGATATGTTTAAGAAACGACAATTATCGTTTTAATTATCTTATTGATTTCTATTTTTGGTAACACTCTCAGATCCCAAGTAGTTATCCTAGCATGCCAACTTGAACTGTGAGCGCTAATCCTCAGTGTGAATGCTAAAGGATCCGTCTTCAATTGCCCAAGCCAACAACTAAGCCTAAACTGTGACTAGGAAACTAGGATGCTTGGACATCTTTATATCACTTTAGAATCTAGAAACAATACCACCAGCAACAAAGCTTTTATATCAATTCTTTTGGGATCAGCTGTGTGAACCTTAGCTGAGTGGAAGTTTTGTGAATCCTTAGCTGAACGGAAGTTAAAGATTCATGCAGTTACAACAACAACAACAACAACAACAACAACAACGACAACACCAAAGTTAAAGATTCATGCAGCTGAACCCCAAAAATTGGAAAAGGATTTGTTGTTCTTATTTCTATATGTTAAGTGATATAAACATGTGCCAGACGTTTTAGTTTCATAATCAACAGTACATGCTTTTCTTTTGGTTTGGGCAATTGAAGGTAGATCACACTAAGTCACAGTTCCATGATAAATGTTCAGTGGAGACTATTTTCGAGCTCCTTTAACTACAGAAGCTTTCATATGTTGCATATGGATGTAAGCCATCTGAAAGTTAACGAACTAGAGTAGTTAACAAGACAAAAGGGATATTGTAAATTGAAGACATGGTAGAAAGAAGTGCGTTTAGACATCATTTGCAGAGAATTTAATGCATCCTACGGCTGTAGGCCTCAACAAAGGGTCAAACTTATAAAGTTACCTGTAAGTATCATTAAATATTGGTCTAATATGCTATGTGCTGGTAGATGACACTGTAGGTGGAATATTTTTATGTAACACGTTTATGAATGAGCACAAGCAGTACATGTGTATGTTTTCTCATTGACCAAACTGCATGATGTGACTACTTCTAAGCCGTAGCTTAAGAAACTCGGCCTAACTGAATTCCCTCAAGCCCAAGAAAATCTTCTTCTTCCCGATGACTTCTCTTGATGAGGGATTGATGATGATATATGTATCTTTATTGTTTACCTAGGCATATATTAGTTGTCCCACTTCCAATACAGGATACTGTAGCTGTAAGACGCTTATTATTCAGATATATTACTCAAATGACCTCTTAACTCAAGGAAGATCATGATACTAAGGATAAATTTAACCTGATGCATTTACGAATTTTAGAGTTTTAACTTCTGAATTTGGAAATTACATATTTAAGCTAATGGTTTATCGTAATGCAGTTGAACAACCTAATCCTGAGAAACTACTTCAATTAGAACGGGAGGATGTTAATAAGAATCTCGGAAGAAATATTCGGCATCATGCGCTCTTTTTTGGTGTTACATTGGGCCTGCTGGCTGAGATCATAAATTCTAGGTACACTCTCTCATTATTTTGTTTCATATAGGTTAAATAATTTCACATGTATGTTAGGAACTTCACTTTCTTTCATTCCTTTTCTTTTTCATAATTATTGCATTTATGCTGCGAAAAACTTGTATAATAGATGTAATTCCAACATTTGGAATGTACTCAAGTAGATTTTAGTGTCGTAGTTCTCTTTAGATTTGGTCTTAATCAAGGCAGTCAAAGGCGCAAGACACACTCGAGGCGCAAAGGGTGTCGTAACTTTTTTTCTCATAATTAGTCTTAATCAAGGTAGATTTTAGTGTCGTAGTTTTCTTTTTTATAATTATTTATTTAACATATCGCCCGAGGCGTAATGTGCACGTAAGTTGCGTGCGCCCGAGCGAAGCGAGACGTAGATACATAAATAAATAAATTAGTAATCTAAGAAACAAAACCAAATAACATGTCGAGTATTAGTTATTTAGTCCCCACATCGGATAGAGAATAAGGAGGCGGCTAGTCCTCTCCTATATATATGTAATCTCTCTTTCAATAATATCATCCAATTATTATATTCTATATGGTATTAGAGCCAAACCTTAATCCTACCTCCATCCCTACTAAAAACCCTAGCTGTCCACTATTTCCTTCCTCCGTCGCCACCACCACACCATCTTAACCGCTGCTTCCCTCCTCCACTGTCCCGTCACCATCTCCAACCCAACTCCCAACTACTGTTGCATCTGCTGCTACTATTGCATTTGCTGTTGTTGCTGTTGCCCGACTCCTCTCCCCCCGGCCGACTCCTCCCCTTAGCTCGACTCCCCCTCAGGCTGACTCCTCTCCCTCTAGGCCGAATCCCCCCATCTCAGCCATTCCCCCATTTGCAAACCCTAACCCTAACCCTACCCATGTCCCATCCGCAAGCCCTAACCCTAACCATGTCTTCTCCAGCCGCCACCCAACTCCAAACTCCAAACCCTAGCCGCCTATTCTAAAAAAACCAGTCGCTATTCAGAATCTTCAGAGGGTAAACAATGGTTTGTGCGAACTTTTAAACCTCGACAACGACATCAAGAGTTAATAGAGAGCAAATTTGGTTTGCGTGAATCTTTGTTCCTGCCCTAGTATCCACATCAGGATCCAACGAAAAACAACCTCGATTGCATCTTTGTCCTGGCTTATGTGATCCACATCCGATCTCTTACATTACGCGAGTCGGTTCTGGCTACGTTGAATGTGCATTGACATAGTTGATGTGAATATTAGGTCAGGACAATCCATGACAAATCGAATCGAGAACAGAAGGATGACGAACTCTGCGACAAGTAGCAGCGTTGACAACATCTGTGCAGGGAAATGCAGTGGCGGGGACACCAGGCAGCGACAACGATTTCATCGATTCGGCTTGTCGATCGACGGTTGGAAGGTCTAGATAGTTACTCCACATTGCGAAAAAAGGTCGAGAAGACGCTTCGGGGGATGAGGTTGTCAAAGCATCTGACTGACAACCTCTAGCAGTGAACGATCCTACATACGAGTAGTGGGAGACAGACGATAGTCGACTGTTTACACATATGATGAATTTGATAGAACTATCAATTGAGGACATGGTTCAGGACACAGATTCAGTGAAGGAGTTATGAGAGGTCCTTGCGACTGCGTTTGATGACAAACGTGATTTGTCTCGCATCTATGGCTTGGTCATTGGCGTCTTCTGAGCTGATTAAGGAGACAAGTCACATAAGGCTCATTTCCGTGCCTTTAAGACAGTAACTGATGAGGTGGGATCGCGTGCTACCATTGACGACGGATATCAATGAGGCAAGGATACTATTCCAACAACTCTATGTCATGGCATACCTTGCCTTCGTCTTGATGTAGAAGGTCTCAGATTATCATTGGGGCCGAGGTTCCATCTCCTATGGAAGCTCACTTTCATGTCCTACGGACAACAAAAGTAATTGGGACTGATACGAGTGACGCACCTGCTAATCGATCCGCCTTGGGTGCTGCTCGTGGTGAATTCCGTGGAGATCGTGGTAGCTAGGATGCTGGCCGAAATGGTGGACGAGGTGATCGTGGACGTGATGGAGGCCGACAGTGGGCATGTTTCAACTATGGTCAACAAGGACACTTCCAATGGCAAGGACACTTCCAATGGAAGTGTCCCAAAGCACCCGCCGCCAACGTTTGCATCAGATGCTCCTGACAATGACAGGCTATTTGTGTAGATGACGACAGATACCTATACAGAATTCGCTGAATTTCAAACTCAACGTCGTGGTGAAGATTCTACGTCAGGATCCACAACCGGATATTCAGCGACATGTGTAGTAATGTCGAAACAGTGGGTGATTGACTTTAGTGCATCTGATCACTTGACAGGCGATGCAAGTATGTTGCAAGATTATGTATCGGTGGGTCGTGTGACTGATATTACTGTTGCGAATGGCAGTTCATTGGAAGTTCGTAGGACATGAAGTACCCGTTTTTCTTCCAGTATGTCACTCACTTCAGTATTACATACACCTGAAAATCCATTTAGTTTACTATCAATTAGTCGGATTACTCGTAACTTACAATGCTCGGTAACATTTCTTCCCGATGGTGTGTTTTTTAGGACCTTAAGACTGGAAAGACTATCGGTAGGGGACATGTGGCTGGTGGCTTGTATCTATTTGACATGAATTCTTCGTTATCTGTGTCGGCGTCTCTCGATCCGTTTGAGTTGCACTGTCGGTTAGGTCACCCATCTATTCAAACTCTCCAGAAAAACGTGTCAATTATTAGACTTTTAAATTTCTTTTCATTGTGAGTCATGTAGTTTGGTAAAACATCACCATATATCTTATTCGATGAGTCTAAATAAAGTTGTCTCAGTTCCTTTTAAGTTGGTGCATACTGATGTAAGGGGGCCATGCCCTATTGAATTTGTGATTTCAAATGTTTTGTCTCCTTTGTTGATGATTATATATGAGTCACTTTTGTCTACTTGATGAAAAATCGTTCTGAACTCTTGATATTTGGTGCAATTTTTTTGCTGAATCAAAATCCAATTTGGGGTTCCTATTAAGTGTCTTCAGAGCAATAATGGTCGTATGTCTCTCGAGAGTGCAATTATCATCTGGCTAAACATGAAATCATCCACCAAACTTCTTGTCATTATACACCACAACAAAATCGTGTGACCGAACGCAAGAATCGTTACATTTTGGAAACAACACGTGCTCTTATGTTTCATGCACGTACCTCTAGAAAATTTTGGTCGGATACAGTTCTTACAGCTTGCTATCTGATCAATCATATGCCATCTTTGTTTTCAATGGTAATACTCCATTTTCTCTGTTATATCCTAATTGTGTGCCGTTTCCTATACCTCTCAAAAAATTTGGCTGCTTGTGTTATATTCGGGACACTCGATTTACTCTTTCTAAGTTGGATCCAAAGGCAATTAAATGTATTTTTCTTGGGTATCCGAAAGATCAGAAATGATTTCTCTGTTTTTTTCCAACTTTGAATCTGTACTTTATGTCTCGGGATGTTGTCTTTGTTGAAACTGAGTTTCCCCCACTTCTTCCAAGCACTGATTCTATGCCAAAAGTTTATCCAGATCAGAACATCCTCTTATATCCACCTCAAATCCAGCAGCCCCCCGTAAGGGTACCCTCCCCTGCCGAGCCGGTCTTGTTGTCCAGTGGTTCACAAATATCAACCTAGTCAGAATCGACAACGCCAGTCTTACCATCCCATGGTTTGTCAACACCAACTCCGTCAGAACATACATCACCAATAGTACCCACAACTGGAGAGCCAGTGTCGTCATCAGGGTCCTCCCGCTCCACTGCTTCACCCCTACTTGTTATACCGGCTCGCCCACGTCATACATGTTGCGACCATCCTTTATATGTTGAGAACGACAAAGGACTCGTGAGTCACACTCAGTCCTTGGTAGCTACTATTGATGAAATTCAGATTTCCAATTCTGCGAAGAAGTGAATCAAACATCCTGGTTGACGTGCCACTATAGAAGAAGAAATGTGAGTCTTCGGAAAAATCATACATAGGACCTGGTGGATTTGCCAACTGGTAAAAAGGCGATAGGATGCAAATATGTGTTCACAAACAAGGTGAAACCAGATGACACTCTTGATCGTCTGAAAGCTCTTTTTGTAAAAGGATATTATCAAATGTACGGTGAGAATTATTTTGAAACATTCTCCCTAGTTGCCAGGATGACTTCTGTGAGAGTGCTCATAGCCTTAGCTGTCTGTTATGACTGACCACTACTTCAGTTGGATGTGAAGAATGCGTTTCTTCATGGGGACCTTGAAGAGGAAGTGTATGTGGTGCAACCTCCTAGGTCCATTGGAAGGGAGGGTAAAGTATGCTATCTGCAAAAGGCTCTCTACGGTCTGAAATAATCACCCCGTGCTTGGTATGGTCGATTTACACAGGTCGTTACTCAGTTTGACATGTGTCAATAAAAAAAGAACCATTCGGTATTCTACTGATAGACATCAGCCGGACGAATACTACTTGATGTCTATGTTGATGATATTGTGATAACGGGAGATGACAACCAGAGAATTGCGGGACTGAAAAAGTTTTTGGGTGAACAGTTCAAGACTAAAGATATGAGATCGTTGAAGTACTTCTTGGGTATCAAAGTCACAAGTGGAAAGTAATATATTGTTATGGCTCAGTAGAAATATTTGCTCGATATACTAACTGAAGCAGGAATGACGCAAACTAAAAGAGCAACCTCACCTATGGATCCATGGGTAAAGTTATTCCCTGTTGAGGGGATACTGATGACCAATCCTGATCAGTATCGTTGAGTAGTTGGAAAACTTAACTACTTGGCGGTCATGACTCGTCCAGACATTTTTGTTGTTGTAAGTGTTGTGAGTAGATTTATGGCTTCTTTACGAATTCCGCATTGGCAGATAGTTCTCAGAATATTGCGCTATCTAGCTCAAAAATCGAAAAACGAAATTTGAATGGAGAACCAGGGACATACTCATCTTGAGTGCTTTACAGGCACTGACTGGGGTTCAAGTCTTACGGATAGACGGTCTACATCTGGCTACTCGGTATTTATTGGCGGAAGCTTAGTGTCATGGACGAGGTAGAAGCAAAGTGTGGTCTCACGATTTAGTTCGGAAGCGGTATATCGAGCTATTGCTCATGGCACAAATGTGTTATATCTGTAGCATCTTCTGAAGGAACGGGAAAAAGAAGCAGGACCTAAAGCAGTCTAGTCTATCCTTATTGCTACCAATCTCATATTTCATGAAAGGACGAAACACATTGAGATCGACATCCACTTCGTCCGTGATGAGTATCAAAAAGGGGATAATAACATTTTACCACGTGAGAACCGGGGATCATATAGTTGATATTTTTACGAATTCTCTTTTAGGCCCTCGAGTTCAGTTTCTTTGTAAGAGCATGATTGACATCTATGCTCCTGCTTGAGGGAGGGTGTTGAGTATTAGTTATTTAGTCGCACATAAAGTAGAGAATAAGGATAGTCTTCTCATATATATATGTACTCTTTTTTTCAATAATATCATCCAATTATTCTATTCTACATAACGTATTAAAACCAACAAAAACATGTTAAAATGTAACCAAATAAACTAGCAGAGTAGCAATCAATTTAACTAATGAGAATTTGTGTTCTCTAACAAGAAGTAACAAAATAAAAGGAACACAAATTGTAAATAAAAGCAGAACAAATAGAACAATTATTTATTTTCATCAAACTCCATCAGATCATCATAACCAATAATACTCCCATCACTATCATTTTCTGCCATGTAAGCCCAAATAAAGAGTAAATACAGAAGATCCGTCTAGGTGCACCTTTACTTGTTGTGCGCCTTGCTGTGAGGTGCACCCGGAGGAAGGCACCTCGCCTAATGAGGTACGAGGCATGCCTTGGGTGCGCCTTTGACTACACCGTGTCTTAATACATCAAACTAAAAATACTGAAGTTGCACTTTTCTTGATACAAGCTTAAAATTATATTCTTCGGGAAATGATGAATTTAGATATAGATTTCAATGTGAGATTCTTAATTGTGTTATTTACTTGTATCTCTATTGAATTGGTTTCTGGTTGTAACTTGGTTAAATTCTAGTCAACATGTCTCGTGTGATTTTGTGACTAGGCTTACTGCAGGAGGACCAGATCATCACATGGGTCTCATGATTTGGATTTTGAGACTTTAGATATTGGGTGCGCTTCTTTGGGTGCATAATCTTTATTTTTTTTTATGGACATTAGGATTTGTTTTTTTTTTTGTGTGCTTAGAATTAGGATTGAGCTTCTAGGAGGCCATTTGTATGGCTTATAAAAAGAACTGTAGGCAGGGTTTTGTTTTTCCAGATACAAGTTTGAGAAATTTAATTGAACTTGTGGAGTTATTTCTGGTTTCTATTAAGTTTCATTTTCTACTTTCTTATTTCTATAACCCAAATCCTAATCCTTGTTAAAATTTCCTTCACAAAATCCATGCGAGTCCTTCCTAGAAGTCTCATAGCAAAAGAGTGTAAAGCGCATGTTTGGTAACTGAGTCCTTCCTAGAAGTCTAGTTCCAGTAAGGACATGTTTAGTAAGTTAATCCTGAAGGTCAGTGGATTTGGTAAATCCTGAAAGTGAGAATGGATTTTCTAAGTATGTTGTTTGGTTGGAGTGAATAGTGGGCGGCAGATTGGGGATGTGGGATGGATTCTTTGTAAGAGGATGTGGGATGTAATTTTTTTTTTTTTTTGGTTTTTTTCCTTTTTTATAACTACTAATTATTAGTCAACTAATTATACATGCATATAGTTAGTTTGTGTTATATTAATAACTTAGTAATTAATATTAAGTAAATAATAAGTATAATTAATATTCAGTAATTAATATAACTAATAATGATTAATACTAATTATTAATACGCAAGTATAACTTAGTAAGATACTTAATTATTATATAGTGGTTATGATAATTTCCTAATAAGTTTTTTAGTTACTATAAATTAATAATAATAATAACAACAACAACTACTACATAACTTTTGATAGGTAATTAATAAAATAAATAAGATAATTTAAGTAATAAGTAATCAGTAATGCTTAATAATTGGTATTTAGTAAATATGTTACTTAACTAAAGTTATTTTATTAATATTATTTGTTAAATCTTAATTAGCATTAAGTAGTTAGGGTAATTATTTAACATAAATAAATAGTTAAATATTAATAATTAATTATCAATTTTGTTAGATAATTAATTACTATACTCTCTCCCACTTTCTAATTTCAATCTAACCGAACACATATTGGAGGAGGGACAAGAAATCACATGGATTTTCATATACTTTCCATCCTTTGATTTGCTTGAATGTGCAATCCAAAATCTCCCCCCACTTATCATTTATCAAACAGGCCCAAAGCAAAAGCAGAAACGCTACCTGTTCTTTAACTTTTGTCGAAACAAATAGCTTCTGTCCTCACATTAAGGTACACATGGGTCTGCTATGTTTTCCCTTTCTTTGGTTGTAGGAAAGAAAATGTGGCCTCCTATTTTCCTCTCCTTTGATCACACAGAATGGAAGACTTGATTTCTGTTCTTCATGCGGAACTCTAGATCTTAGTTGTTGAGCCTACTCGAAACCATCTGCAATTGAGATCTTTCTGCCGAGCCGCCTGCAATCAAGATCTTTCCACAGAGCCGCCCGCTACCAGGCTGCTCCACCAACCCGGTCTACCGGTTCGTAAGCCATTGCCTCATGTAAACACCTCTGCCTCTTATACTTGTCGAACAATTTGAGTCGAATGTGCCAGGAGCCTTAGTTGATCTCAGGTGGTCCTGCAGTCCTGGTCTCACCAATGCTTCCTGTTCGCAGCAATTCCAGCCCAGGCACGGGTTCCGAACGCCCGCAGCTCAGCCAGCCTCCCTGCGGGATCCTTCCTGCAGCAACATCAGGACCAACGATGCTTGACCTAAGGCTGGAGTTATGACAATGCACCTTTAAGGACGTTTAAAACCGTAAATCATTTGCAGGTCTCTCCTTGCCAACCATAATGTAGCAGAATGCTTGTTTGGAGCAATGTCCACAAGTATATTTTGAGTTGGTACACCTTTGTGTCCTCTAGAACGGGCTAGAATGTCCATCACAACATGTAGATGGTAGACCAAACGGTGGGTGGTAATGACAATGTGTCCTTAAGGACGTAAGTTTGGAGGTCCCTCTTTGCCCATCATAACATAGCAAAATTGCTTGTTTGGAGCAATGTCCACTTGTCTATTTTGAAGTTGGACTTCCCTCTGTCCTCTAAAACGGGCTAGAATGTCCTTGCGAACAATGAGTTTAATGTGTACCGTCAATCATACCAAAGCAATCCTATGATTCACAGAAAATGGATATCTTTGATATATAACTAATAGACTAAGAATTACTATATTACTCAATCCACGAGTAATAATAAAAAAATTTCGTCTATCTAATCATGCACATAACTGCGTGACTGACACCTAAGTAGGTGGATTATTTTGCTGGTAGCACGAGGAATAGAATTAAACACTATCTTATTGTCTCCAAATGAAATCAAGTTGATTGTCATACCGTATACCTTGTATTGTGATCAACAATGTGGAGAAACATTTCAAGTTCTTCAATAGAGCCAGAGACCCAATCATTAAGCAACCTACTCTTCGGCATAATTCTAACTAGGCTTGGAAGGGTCCTGAAGCCGTGAGTTTTAACAATTATCTGTAGACAAATAAGATTTGTTTCTATTTGGCATTTTTTTTTTCTTGGCCATCAACCTCATATGGCTATATAGTAATTTGTAACCAGATCTATTTAGTTAAGAATTATTGGAGAGTCATGGTGAGATTGCCTACCCCTAATAAATTGTTCGTATCTTTTCTTCTACTCCAAATCCTATTCCCGTGTAGACACTTTTAGCCCTCATATTTCAGTCATCAAACAACTATGAAAATCCTTCTTTTCCATCCCAAAAGCCTACCAGACCTTCCGTTTTCCTCCATTAACCCTCCATATGAATTCATTCCCCTCCCCCTTTTTTACTTCTGTCAGTAATTGAAAATAATTTAAAAACCCTTAAAAATCCAATCCCGATCATCACCAACTTCCATATAAGTCAACTATTGCATTGGATCCCGATTTCAACTATTGCATTGGATCCCGATTGATAATATGATCTTGAATCCGAGGCCGTGGATGAGGAATTGATTTCTTAAGAGAAAAATTTGGACATGTTCTTCATTGTTTGGATTGATCCCCAAAAGCCTACCAGACCTTCCATTTTCCTCCATTAACCCTCCATATGAATTCATTCCCCTCCCCCTCTTTTACTTCTGTCAGTAATTGAAAATAATTTAAAAACCCTTAAAAATCCAATCTCGATCATCACCAACTTCCGTATAAGTCAACTATTGCACTGGATCCCGATTGATAATATGATCTTGAATCCGAGGCCGTGGATGAGGAATTGATTTCTTAAGAGAAAAATTTGGACATGTTCTTCATTGTTTGGATTGATCCCTTCAATCGTCATGCATAAACTCTAATCACATCTTGTTCTTAGTTGCAAAACTTTTTGATTTCTATGGTTAGTAGATTTGCCTTGCATATTCAAGCTAGGTTTGCGCTAGTTTCATATACAGGTTCCGTTTAGGCCTTATCCTGCATAACATACCCATGTACATGAGTTATATTAACATCTATGCATGGAGTCGGTTTGATTGTATGGAATATATGAACTTAGTAGGTGGCATGCAATGCTAGTTGGTTGTCTCATTCTTTCCAGCTATTATCTTATCATGTTCAGTTTGGTTTCTACATGTGCTACCACCTGCACCTTATGTCTGTAACCTTGCTCCATAGAGCCTGATTCAAACTTTTGATATTATTAAGAATCTCTTGATGAAGGTTTCCATAAATTTATGTGAGATGCATTATCAAATAAGGTTTGTTATTCATACGATCTTATGCTTCACTACGATCATGATTAATCAAAATGAACCGTGTAATTTTGACACCAGTGCAGTTTTACTTCAATTGTGGTAATTTTATCTTGTAGAACTGTAGGAGCTAGAGAAGTTCTAATAACTGTTGCTATGGCCCCATAGAAACATTTATAGTTGCTCACCCTTCTGGTACTCTTTAAGATTCCACAAATATGCTAAGGTACTGCTTCTAAAGTTTCCTTTTTTTCAAAAAGGTAAGTCCTAAGGCAGCATTACACCCCTCTCTGTATATGTGAGTGGTAGCATCATATTCTATTAATTCCATGTGAAAGGATCAGTTAACTACTGCACATGGCTAGCTGCTGTACTTAAAGTAGTTATAGTCTAGAGTTTATCAGATAGACACGCCTACATTGTCTGGTCAAATGTTTTCGATGTGCCAAACATCCTAGGGAAATTTAATTTTGGTGTCAGATCAGGGTAATCTTTTGCCCTATCCATTCATGTGTATACTTGGAGTTGCTCTAATCGAGATGGTAAGATTCATGGATCCAGACTGGGTATGTCTGGACCAATTTATCTTGTTCATGGTGACCCAATGTTCATTATCAATTGCTCCTGGACTTTTACGTTTATGTTGATATGATTTAATACACGTGTAATTAAAAAATGCAAATAATTGTATCTTGCTTGTTTTGTTTACTTTTCTTTTAGTTGCAATCATTTGGAAAATTGATTGTGGTATTCAGTGTAATTTGGTTGCAATTGTTCTTCTTTAGGCTCTTTACAACAGTTAGGGATTCTTTGGGCTTAACGTATGATGTATCCTTTGAGCTAAGCCTTTTCGATAGGCTTAAATTTGGCTGGTATGTGATATCAGTAACTTCCACACCAAGCAAGGTATGTATCCCTGCATTGCGTCCATTTTTTGTCCTTTGTAATTCAGTATCGTATATCGTTAATCTTTGCATCTGTCCATTAGGTTTACAAAGCTGTTGACGCATGCAAGAATGTTCTTAGAGGCTTGCACAACAGTAAGATTGCCCAGAGGGAGCTGGATCGGGTTAGTTCTTTAACCCATTATTAAGAACCATATCATATTCTACCAAACTGGCATAAGCCATTTTTACACATTGTAGTTTTTACGTGTTGAATCTGACATCTAGGGTGATAAATTTGATATGTCAGATGATAGTGTCAGCAATGCCCTTTTATATGTCCAAAATTAAACAAAATCCCATTTATATAAACTTTGAACCTGTCCAGATCCATACGTGTAACTGAACCGAACCAAATTCCATTTATATAACTGTCTTGGTTAGATATCATTTATATAACTGAACCAGGCAAATGCCATTTCTCTAATTGAACCCGACCGAATACCATTTATCTAACCGATCGGGACCAAATCTCATTAATGGACATCACTTGGTTCAGTTAGCATTCCCTTCACTGCCATCCCCAAATTTGTAGCACCGAGTCGATACCGATTCTTGAAGGAACTATCACGTATTCATCAATGATTTCTTCCTAGTTAAATGATCTCCATATCGTCTTCTGTGTGTTGTGTGTGTGTGTGCGCGTGTGCGTGTGAGGTTATGGGTTCCACTCACAATTTTCTTTTGGTTCCATTATGGTTGAAATTGAATGGAAATATGCTTTCCGGTGCTGACAATGAACTTTATCAATAAATAGCAGTTTTCTGAAAAGTTTCTGATCAGGAATGTGAAAAATGATATGAGACTACCGATACAATGCTGGCCAAATTTTACAAACCTTGTTATATATAAAGTTTCTTGGTAGTCAGTCAAATAGATTGATCTTCATAAGTTATCTTCCTAAGCACACTATTGTAAACACAAGTATCATCTATGAAGCATATTATTGATATCAAACTAAAAACTGTAATAGAAATTACTACATTGTCTGAAATACGACTTGATATTTGGTGTTAATTACGTAATCCTATCTGAAACTTGTTCCAGGTGGTGGTAGTTTTTTAAGTTATTTCTAAACATTTTGTAGCTCAGTGTTTTATCTATTTGTATTTAATTAAATAAACTAATAGACCTTCATAAAACGTTTACATGGCATGACCCCCCACACCATAAAAGAAAAAAGAAGAAGAAACTATTATTATATGTTTCTCATGTGTCTTCAATTAAAACATTAAATATGTTATATAAATGAAAGAGCAACACACTCTCCTAATAATATGGCAATTGAAAAACAAAATAAAATAAAAACAAGGGAGAGATTTTGCAAAAATGTCTTCTTTTCCCTTTCTCTCTTAATCATTTCCTTCTATGCTCTCTCAGTGAGTTCCAACATCTTATTCTTTATAACAAGTTCCACATGTAAGTTGTATATTTTTCGATGGAAGGTCTTTCTGTCAAAATTGGTGGACAGGATTAAGTGCAGGAAAAGCACCCCCCCACCCCCCACACCCCCACCACCACAGACACACACACACACACACTACCCCACCCCATAATATGATAAGATATATATAAATAATTTGTTGGGTTTTAGGAAAGAATTTGTTTAATAGTTATGTTGATGTTATGTTCTTGCAAGTTTTGGGTAAAGATTCTATTGCGGATGTTGTTTCTTCGATGCGATTAAGAACATTTAGGTTGTAGTAATTAGGTTTACAAATTGGAAACACGTATATATAAAAACCTTGTGAAGGTTTACTTTTATGGTACAAGCAAACATTTTGGTGGAAAGGGGCTTTGTTGCCTATTTTTTCTCTAGAAGTATCATATGAGGATCCGAGCCAGACTGACCAACTTGTTAGTTAAGCATCATAGGAGGACATTATTTGGCCTCAAAAAAATTTCAATAGGAGCTAGTCCTACAATCCAAGCATCTCTTGCATATGTCGGTAGGATTGATGTTGGATGGTGAAGGGAACTCATAAAATAGTCAAGAGAAAGTGGGATATGTACTCTTTTACTTGTGGAAGGTTAAGAGTCGTAGTCTAATATATAAGGAATTCTTTAGGGCTACAATTGGCAAGCGTCGGCTCTAGGCACAAGGCATAAGGGTCCTTTGATTTGCTTAAGCCTTGTGCATAGTGAATTGTCTACCCAAGATTTTAGGAAAATCTTATTTGCACATCAAGATGTCAAGAACTAATCTATCCTCTCACAGACACATGCACCTTTGGTCATCACAGATAGGGCACCGTGGAGTAACAGTCAGATGAACAGAAGCTGAGGAAGGCGCTTTCGGATCCGTTGCATGTTGCAGGGCAACATTCACGAATAATGGATTTTGATCCTCGTCATCGTTCTTATGAATTCAAGTAGTGGATAATGGAAATTTTGTTTCTAATACGATGGCAATGCAACCAAGATATTTTCACGCAAAGCACAAAATAGACTGTAAATTAATGTAGATTAGATAAAGAATGCATGAATTCACTAATCTAGATTAGAAAAAGAATACATGAAATCAGAATAGAAGCAAGCAAGATGGTCAAAGGGTTATTGTTTAATTACTTTTCAACTTTCTTACTCCGAGCGAGGAAAGAAAAATCAAGTAGTCCCATATGCGCACAAAGAATGACGACACTTAATTGTGTTATAGACGAATCCTATCTAAAGTGGAGCCTAGTTAAATCTGTGATGTAAAACATATAAAAAATGAACTTTTAGGGATATAGATGGGATCTTGCTTAGTAAAACGAGTTGTGATTTGTAGAAGAGGAGCACACTATAAAATGTAGCATGTCAGTTCAAGTTAGTGGAAAGAAGATATACTTGAGGACTGACTCAGGTCCCAGCTGTTGGATCGATAGTCAAGCCTAGAAAAGGGGGTGGGTGGGTTAGTAAATTATTTTTCTTTTCTTGAATTGCCTTTCG
>JANAVB010002833.1:0-62500 GCA_029216955.1 Iris pallida
GCGACGAAGGAATGGTCGACGTCGGCGGCACGGTGGAGGAGGCTGCTTGCGACGAAGAGGTTGCGGAAGAGGCCGGCGACGACGGCTTGGGCGAGGATGGAGCGGAGGCGGCAGAGGGAGGGACGGTGCAAGAGGAGCTGGAGGCGGGGGTGCCGTTGGAACAACCGGTTGCTTCGCACCTAACATGGGACCTCCTCATCTCTTATAGAGAGAGGGGCAATTTAGTCCTTTCATCATCGTTTAACCAAAGCGTATGGGTCGGACCAAAAATCCACTGTGCTTTATATATATATATATATATATATATATATATATATATATATATATATATATATATATATATATATATATATATATGAGAGAAGGAAATGACCTCTAGCCTAGTGGTTAAGAGAGATGCATGCAGCCCAAGTGGTCGAAGTTCGAGCCCCGGTGGAGGCGAGTTCGTCACAATTATCCATTGCTTAAATATATATATATATATATATATATATATATATATATATATATATATATATATATATATATATATATATATATATATATATATATCACTGTTTTTCAATTCGATATCCTAAAGTTTTTTTTTCCAATTTGATACCCTGAAGAAGAAAAAATTAAAATACCCTTCCCCTATCTCTCTTCCCCACCAGAACTTAACTGCTGCCCCCTCCCCTCCCTTCCCCTACCCCCCTGCCATCGGACTGCCACTCCTTCCACAGCCCCCCTTGGCCGCCCCCACCCGCGCGCCTCCCCCCTCATCCCGTCGCACTCCGATCTGCCCCATCCTCTCGTCGCCTCCACCTGTGCCCCCTCTGTAGTGTCCCGCCCTATATCGTACCCCGTTTCTGTCCACGGGGTGCGCAAGAAAGGAACACTATCACTACCGATTCAGTCAGAACCAATAGATCGGGATCGATTGAAACGGTCGAACGGGAACGATTGAATTAAGATCATTTTCTCGTTATGAAAAGGCTTCTTCGGATTCAAGTCTCATATTTAGTTGGTTGCGCCTCGAGGATGGACTCTACGACTGAGTCGGGAGAGACCTCCCGTTGCTCTGCTTTTCATGCCACACTTGCTTCTTTGTCTTTCGTTTTCTGAGTACGTTTTCGTGAATGTTTTCGATGATTTTCATGGCTTACATTTTCAAACTCGCATTTTTATATCAAACGCCTTGAATAAGACAGTGCTCTAATCAGTTGTTTGTGCGATTTCAGGTAATCATGTAAGCGACGACTAGCGCGACCAATAAGTCTTTCGCCTCGAACAAAAATCAAGGTGAGTGGCTGACCCTTCCCTTCTCGACCCCCTTCTTAGTTCAATCAATAACATTATTGCGAATGAAATGATAGATGCAAGGGCACAGACACGTCTACTTATCTTATAAAACTGTATTGAACAAAAGATTGACTCATTGAACAAATTGATGCCACGACAAGGCGGGAAACGATGAAATGATTAAGTTCTCAAAAATATAGACCATGCTTTAGTAACTAACTTGTTTTAACACGGTCATGGACAACTTGTCGACAAGGTAAAAGTTTCCTCGAGCGGCATTCTAGGGCCACCGGGACCGTTTCGGCTTAGGAGGAAACACAGTATAGTTGTGCTAGATAATAGCACGGGTTGGCGGAGACTTTCAGCGTGGCTCGCTACTTGCGTTGAAAGGGCCCCGACTAACAAAGATATAAGTCCAGGATGGCTTGTTGTGTCAAAGACCAATCACACATAAATTGCACACTTATGCTAGAGATAACAATTGATAGGGAAGAACATTATAAGTCTCACATTGCATGACACACTCTGTCATGGGTAAGTTCTAGCGTAATTTATATTATGTCTGTCATATGCTTGTTTGAATTCATTAGGATGGTTAGAAAGATTCACAAACTAAGTCATATAAACTCTTCAACCAAATGAGATCATGGAACTAAAATTTGCCACACACCAGTACACAGTTTAATGTACTGATCCTCGCTTTCTGCAGGTACCCCGAACCAAAAGGGCATGCCACTTAAGCTCAAGGCGACACAAGTATATTTGAAGCCTCGTCCGTGTGTTGAAGGCTTGTTTGATCCTTTTGAAGACTCCACATTCAGTCCAGAGGAAATGATGTCTCGACTCTCCACGATTCCAAGTCTTTGAAAATGTTTTGTTGTAAATGGGAATGTAATGTATGGAGAGACTATTTTATCAACGTTTATTTTGTTATCGATTCATGTTATAGACCGTGAGGCAAATGAATGTAACAGAGTCATGTAAATGATGTTTATTATAAATGAAAGAAAAATTCCTTCTGTTTTTAAATGTGTTTGTTCAGTTTCTCTGCGTACTCTACTTGATGTTGCGTTTTGGATAGCCTTATGACTATGCCTTGTGCGATCGCAACTTAGGTTTACACACTATCACGCCTGAGGGACGATTATGTATTCTACGAAATTGGGACATGACATAATGGTATCAAAGTACGGCTTTACATCCTTTGGCCTTCCATCTAGAGTGTAAACCTTTAACCTCGCATCGATGAGATAAGTTGTTACATATAATGAGTCAGTAATATTTTGAAACTAATGTGTGTGTCTTCGTATTGGAGAAGTGACGGAGCCTGTGGCGGAAACCGCGGCCGAGCAAAAACAAAGTGCTTCTAACGGTTCGAGCAGCTCGCGGGCCGGACCTTCTAACAATGCTATTGAAAGGATGTTGCGCATGATGGAGGCGTAGCAGAAATAGTCCGAGAATCGATATTAGCAAACGGAGGCGTGACAGGCCCAATTCGTAGATCGCTTAGATGCCCAAACCAAGATGCAGCAAAAGCAGCTTGATACTCTGTAACAGATCGTCCAGACGATTGTAGACAACGGAAACTCTACAACTGTGCCTATTGTCACTGAGCCGACGGGTCATCCCATCGAAGTCGATCGAGAGGAGCCTGAGCATCAACCTGCGGCATCGAGAAATTACAACTTTGAAGTATCAGAATTCAAGAAAGCGTGTCGTACCTCCTTCAGCGGCACCGAAGGCCCTTCTGTGGCAATCGACTGGTTGGAAGAGCTGGAAAATTACTTCGAGCTCCTCGGCATTGAAAAATACAATCAAGTCGCCTGCGCACAACTTTAACTACGTTTGAACGCGCATACTAGTGGGCCGTGCACAAATGAGCGATCCGACGCGACAATAACTCAGCACCAATTTCTTGGGCCACCTTCCATAAAACCTTCGAAGTCGAGTACCTTCCCTCAGCCGTTCGTCAAGAGAAAGAAAATGAATTCATGCAGTTGAAGCAAGAAAAACGGACAGTATGACAGTATGCGGCGGAGTTCAACAGATTGTCCAAATTTACTGGTACATTTTTTTATACAGAGGTGTATCGTGTGCGACGGTTTAAAGTGGGTCTGCGATCCTATATTGCTGCTCATATGGCGGTTCTGGAGTACAAGACCACGGGCGATGTTCTAAATCATGCTCTCCGCCTTGAGAGCCAGTACCCACCTGTTGCTGCCGATGTTGTGCACCATTCCAACCATAAACATCCTAGCTATATGAGAGGCAGCAATCACGCATCAAAGCGTCCAAACAATGGAGACTATCAGGGGCGGAACCCATTGCCTCGTTGCACCAGGTACAACTACCTCAGATACAATGCCAAGAACTGCTTTGTCCCCGAGGGGGATGCTTCTTTTGTGGAAAAATGGGTCACTAGTCACGAGACTGCATGACCCAAAGACCGAATCACAATATCCTGCCACATCAAAACCGTCAAGAAGACCGAGGACAGGCGCCCCGCCCTCCTCAAGCCACCCAACCCAATGGCCAAGACCGTCGTCCTATTACTCAAGGGCGCGTCTACGCCATGACTCGAGATGAGGCGTTCACCTTAGATACAGTCATGATAGGTATACTGCATTTTAATAATAAATCTGCTCGTGTATTATTTGATTCAGGTGTCACACATAGCTTCATAACGACGGACTTTACCGTCGAGCACAAAATTTCTGTGACACTGTTAGGCCTTTATCTTACCGTTCATATACCGTCGGATACGTCACTACTCGTAAACTTAGCCTACAAAGACGGAATCATCTGTATAGGAAGGAAAAAGGCATATCTCGATGCGATAGTTCTAGACATTAAGAACTATGATATCATTATGGAAATGAATTGGCTCGGGCCTTGCAATGCCACCATTGACTGAGCAGGAAAGAAGGTCACCTTTCGCATACCTAGAGTGCCTGAATTCTGATACTCATGTGGTGAAGCATCGTCGACCTGTTTGGTGATCTCGACAATTTCTGCTCGGAGGATGCTGCATTCAGGATGCGAAGGCTACTTGACGTCCGTTCGAGACACGCGACTGGATGGTGCAAACATGGGTCAGACCGACATTGTGGCAGAATTCTTCGACGTGTTTCCGGACGAGCTACCCAAAATACCATAATATCGAGAAATCGAGCTCAGTATTGACACATTCCCTGATACCCGACCAATTTCCAAGGCCTGGTACAGAATGGCACCTGCAAAACTAAAAGATCTCAAGGTCCAATTATAAGAGTTGCTCGACAGGGGATTTATTCGTCCTAGCGTCTCGCCATGGGGAGCGCTCGTGTTGTTTGTGAAGAAATAGGATGGGTCAATACATTTGTGCGTCGACTACCGCGAGCTGAATAAAGCCACTATCAGGAACAAGTATCCATTACCCCACATAGATGATTTATTCGATCAATTACAAGGTGCCTCGGTATTTTCGAAGATCGACCTCCTCTCAGGCTATCATCAACTCAAGATCAAGTCAGACTCCGTGCCAAAGTCAGTCATCCGTACTCGTTACGGCCACTACGAGTTCTTGGTAATGTCATTCGGCTTGACAAATGCTCCTTCCACCTTCATGGATATAATGAATCGGGTTTTTTCGTCCGTTCTTCGACAAATTTATGGTAGTCTTCATAGACATATCCTCCTCTACTCGAAAGATCGAGTGCAACACGCAGAATAACTGCAGACCGTACTCCAGACCCTCTGAGATAATCAGTTGTTTGCGAAGATGAGCAAGTGCAAATTTTGGCTAAGCAGTGTATTCTTTCTTGGACACATTATTTCATCCGAAGGTATTACAGTCGACCGGAAGAAAGTTGAAGCCATTGTTGATTGGAGGCGGCCTGCGTCGTCTAGTGAGATTCAAAGTTTTTTTTATTTTGGTGGGATACTACAGACGCTTCGTGAAAGATTTTGCGAAGATTGCATCACCATTTATTCGCCTCACTCAAAAGGGAGTCGTATATGAGTGGTCGGATGACTGTGAAGCTTCCTTTTATGAGCTGAAGAAGCGGCTCATTTTGGCCCCTATACTCGCACTTCTGGATGGGGTAGAGGGTTTTCAAATATTCAGTAATGCTTCAGGCCAGGGCTTGGTATGTGTACTCATGCAACTAGACAAGGTGATCTCTTTCGTCTCTAGACAGTTAAAGCCACATGAGAAGAACTATCCTATGCACGACTTGGAGTTAGCGACGATTGTGTTCGCGTTAAAATTGTAGCGTCACTATCTTTATGGCATGGCGTGCACGATCCATACCGATCATAAGAGCCTCAAGTACCTCTTCACTCAGAAGGAGCTGAACTTACGATAGCGGCGTTGGCTAGAACTGATCAAAGACTATGACTTGACAATCGACTATACATCATACAAGGAAAATATTATGGCATACGCTCTGAGTCGTAAGTATCTTGCCTCATTGTGCATCAACAGCAGACTACTACGGGACCTTGAAGAGCTAGGAATCGACCTTCGAGTTCGATTCAGAGATGTGCAATTGGCGCAATTAAAGTTAGAGCCGAGCTTGCGAGAAAAGATCAAGACCACTCAGAAGGACGATCCATACCAGAAGAAGATGCGAGAGCTAAGTTCAACAGAAAAGATAATCGACTTTACAGAAGATGACACCGATGTGCTACGATTGAAAGGCCAACTATGCGTTTCGAACGACTTAGAACTTAGAAAGGAGATATTAATGGAGGCACATTATACGAAATATACCTTGTATCTCGGTATCACTAAGATGTACAAGGACCTCCGCACAACCTTCTGGTGGCATGGAAAGAAGAGAGATGTGGTGCTCTTCGTGTCGCAATGCATGGTCTGTCAGCAGGTAAAAGCTGATCATCAGAGACTGGGCGTGGACATGCAGAACCTTGCCATTCCTGAATGGAAATGAGATCACATCACTATGGACTTTATTGTTGGCCTGCCGAAGATGCCATGGAAGAACGATGCCATCTGGGTTATCGTCGATCAATTAACCAAGTCAGTGTACTTTATTGCCATTAAAGTCACTTGGAGCGTCGATCACCTTGCTCAAATCTATCTTGATGAAATAGTTCGACTGTACGAGATACCGGTATCCATCGTCTCAGATCGGGATAGGCAGTTTGTGTCACGCTTCTGGTGTAGTCTTCAGTCAACAATAGCAACCAAGTTAAAGTTTAGCTCAGATTACCATCCTCAAACTGATAGCCAAACAGAGCGGGTGAACCAGATTCTCGAAAACATGTTACGCCTCTGTTCAATCGACTTGAAGTCAAGCTGTGACGTTCATATACCATTGGCCGAATTTGCATATAACAATAGCTATCAGTCCAGCATCTAAATGGTACCGTATGAAGCCTTGTACGACCGGAAGTGTAGATCGCCTATTTGCTGGAATGAAGACAAAGAACGACAGATACTCGACCTGGAGCTAGTGGAACAGACTGTGGAGAAGGTCAAGCTCATTCGGGAAAGACTGAAGATTGCACAGAGTCGGCAGTACACCCACCGATGGCCCCTTGAATTCCTGGAGGGCGATCATGTATTTCTGAAAGTCACATCTATGCGGGGAGTCGTGAGATTCGGAGCTAAAGAAAAGATGAGTCCAAGATTTGTCGGTCCTTTCGAGGTATTGAAGTGAGTCATCTCAGTAGCTTACCAGATCACATTGCCACCAGCACTGTCGGATGTGCACAATGTCTTCCATGTCTCTCAGCTGCGGAAGTACGTGCATGATCTGGGCCATGTGGTATATTTTGGTCAGTTGAATCTACATGCATATTTATCATATGTAGAAGAGCATGTGCAAATCTTGGAACACAAGGATAAACTGCTTCAAAATTGTGCTATCCCTCCCGTTCGTGTTCTCTGGAGACACCATTCGGTCGAGGAATCGACCTGGGAGCGTGAATCGGAGATGAAAGGGAAATTTCCTTCATTGTTCTCTTATAGGTAGGTTCTATTCTTAAGTTTCGAAAACAAAACTTTTTCTTATTTGGTTATGGTGTAGTACCCCATCCCTACATCATGTCCTATTTCTGTCTACTGGGTATGCGAGAAAGGAACACTATCGCTACCGATTCAGTCGAAACCGATAGATCGGAATCGATTGAAACGGTCGAACGGGTACGATTGAATTAAGATTATTTTCTTGTTATGGAAAGGGTTCTTCAGAATCAAGTCCCATATTCAGCAGGTTGCGCCTCGAGGATGGACCCTGCGGCTGAGTCAGGAGATATCTTCCGTTGCTCTGCTTTTCATGCCGTACTTGTTTCGTTGGCTTTAGTTTTCTGAATGCATTTTTTGAATATTTTTGATGGTTTTCATGGCTTGTGTTTCAAACTCGCATTTACATATCGAACTCCTTGAATAATACAATATTCTAATCAGTTGCTTGTACAATTTAAGGTAATCACGTAAGCGACGACTAGTGCGACCAACAAGTCTCTCGCCTCGAACAAAAATCAAGGTGAGTGGCTGACCCTTTCCTTCTCGACCCCCTTCTTAGTTCAATCGATAATATTATTGCGAATGAAATGATAGATGCGAGGTCACGGATGCGTCTACTTATCTCATAAAATTGTGTTGAACAAAAGATTGACTCATTGAACAAATTGATGCCACGACAAGGCGGGACACGATGAAATGATTAAGTTCTCAAAAATGTAGACCATGCTTTAGTAACTAAATTTTTTTTGACATTTTCATGGACAACTTGTCGACAAGGTAAAAGTTTTGTCGAGTGGCATCCCGGGACTACGAGACCGTTTTGGCCTAGGAGAAAATACGATATAGCTGTGCTGGATAATAGCACGGGTTAGGCGGGAACTTTCAGCGGGGCTTGCTACTTGCGTTGAAAGGGCCCCGACTAACAAAGCTATAAGTCCAAGATAGCTTGTGGTTTCAGTGACCAATCACACATAAATTGCACACGTTATGCTAGCGATAACAATTGACAGGGAAGAACATGACAAATCTCACGTTGCACGGCATGCTCTGCCGTGGGTAAGTTCTAGCGTAAATTATATTATGCCTATCATATGCTTGTCTGAAATTCATAAGGATGGTTAGAAAGATTCACAAACTAAGTCATATAAATTCTTCAACCAAATGAGAGCATAGAACTTAAATTTGCCACGCACCAGTATAAATTGTAATGTACTGATCCTCGCTCTCCACAGGTACCCCGAACCAAGAAGGGCGTGCCACTTAAGCTCAAGGCGACGTAAGTACATTCGAAGTCTCGTCCGTGTGTTGAAGGCTTGTTTGATCCTTTTGAATACTCCATATTCAGTCCAGAAGAAATGATGTCTTGACTCCCCACGATTCCAGGTCTTTGGAAATGTTTTGTTATAAATGGAGATGTAATGTATGGAACGACTATCTCATTAGCGTTCATTTTGTAATCGAGTCATGTTATAGCCCGTGTGGCAAATGAATGTAACAGAGTCATGTAAATGATGTTTATTATAAATGAAAGAAAAGTTTCTTCTGTTTTCAAATGGTTTATTCAATTTCTCTTGTACTCTACTTGATGTTGTGTATCGGATAACCTTATGACTATGCCTTATGTGATCGCAACATAGGTTCGTACGGCATCACGTCCGGGGGACATCTATTGATTCTACGGAATGAGGCTGTGACACCCTCCTCTATATTGTGTAGCACCCCGATATCCAAAGTGTTGGAATTATTCAATAATAGGGGCCACACAAGTAAAATTAATTATGTTGGGCTATCTAAATAATTAAGCCAAATTAAAGTGATCTATTTGGAAAATTTGCTTAAGGGTATAATTGTCATAAAAATAATGTGTAGATACCGGAGATAAATCTAATTTGATAAGAGGCCAAATTAAAAATATCAATATATATATATATATATATATATATATATATATATATATATATATATATATATATATGTATTTATTAAGGTTATGGTCCCCAACTCATAAGACCACCAAAGAGAGAGTTTTCTCTATTCTCTTCTGCATCTCCATCAACAGAAAGAGGAACAAAGATTTCATCTTTGTTCTTAAGGGTCGTAGCGAGTTGAAAGATCGAACCCCATAAAGAGATGTCTGCTTCAAGATACGTCAAGTCAATCAATGGATTCAGGTACGCTTCTGTAGTTTGTTTTTTTTTCATCTCATGAATCAACAGGCAATAATCTCCATCAAGTGGTATCAAAGCCTCCATGTTTGATTCATGAGTTCGAAGTTTTCAGGTTCAATTTTTGTTATTGTTCAGAAACCCCAGATCGTTCCATCTAATTTTATTTAGGGTTCTGATTGTTTGATGAAAGTTTTTATTATTCACCGAGCATTTTTCTATTATTATGAAGAATCACTTTAAGTTGGTTCCAAATATCTATAAATTTTATAATGCAATTGCAAAAGAAATAAGGGGCGTCCTTCATGCTTACTGTTGAAAATATCCTCCATGCTTAATGTTCAAGGTGTGGTATGATGTCTTTCATTCATCATCAAAATTTTTTTTACCTTCTTTCGCAATATTTTGAATAGACAACGATGAAGTCAATGGTTTGCTTCATTAAACCATCGCTATTCGACTCTACATAAAGGGCCATTGCTGAATATTTGGTATCCAGTATAATAGGACTAAAGAATATAATCCTATATAATTCCATTAGTCAATGTTTATAGATATCATGATTACTTTTTATTTTGCTTTGGTTAGTTACATAGAAAACTTGGGTAAATATGTGGACATATGATATTGACTGTAGAAAATTTTCATTAGCTTAAATATGCATTAATATGCTTATTGCCCTGTAAACAAGTGGTGATATGGAATCATGATTTAAATTATATAAATAAATTAACATGCATATGATTAAAGTAGGCCTGTCAATGGTAGACCGAAAATTCGCATTCGATTCGCATTCGGACCAATAATATCCGAAATTTCGGTTATGGATACGGATACGGTTGTTTTATCGGATATTTATCGGATATCGGATGCGGATACGAAAAGTATGATATCCGATCTGATAACATCCGACCCGAAAATAAAAATAACATAATAATAATATAGAAAATATATGTTAAAAGGCCCAAGCCCAACTCAGCAGTCTCAGCTGCTGGCCTGCTTGTTTGAATGTTTCAACTTTCAAGTTTACGGTGGAGATGAGATCACAAGATTCACAACCCAAGTCCTAAGTTATTAACCCTAAAACTAAAAGAAAGAGGCAGACTCAGAGAGTCACCACCGCCACCAAAGCTCTCTCTCAGTCTCTTCTCTCGCCCTCTCTCTCTCGCGGCCTCGTCCTCTCTCTCTCGCGGCGGCACGGCATGGCCCTCGTCCTCTCTCTCTCTCTCGCGGCGGCGCGGCATGGATCTCTCTCTAATCTTCAGTGCCATGTCCGGATCTTCATTTTAGGTATTATTTCTTCTTCGATTTACTAATTTCAAGCATTTTCCTATGAAATTCGTCCAGGAGAGATCCGATGGAAAATTCTTATTGGTTCGGATATTACCCGATATCCGTTAAAGTTATCGGTAACGGATACGGGAGCGAATAATCCCATCCGATCGGATATCGGATGTTTATCGGTTATATCCGATAGCTATCGGTTCGGACGTGGTAATACCAACATCCGACCGATAAGCTACCATTGACAGGCCTAGATTAAAGGAGATATCTTTAAGACATGATTGTTTTTCAAATTAAAATTAGGATTTTGTCTTCGGTAGATTATTTTATTTGAAGTATTCCTTATAGATTATTTGATGAAATCTTTTGATGCATATATGCAGTACAATCTAATATATTGAGCATTGATTATTTAATTTAAAATATGTATGTACATACGAATTTAGGATTGTGTTAAATTTAAATATGCATGCACATAAGAATTTGGACATGATTCAGTTTTGTAAAATTAAGTCAACATTCAAATTTTTGGTGTTTATTTATAATTAGCAATAGTTGTCTAACATTCTAAATAAACACATTAAAATAAGATGTCACCAAAGTGACCTCTCTTGTGTAGATAGTTTTTGAGGGATGTTGGATGTTTGTACGTGTACATTCGTGTGAGTATTAGTCGGCCCAAAGGAAGGTTAATATTTGGTCGATTTGCATACATACCTGTGGTGATAAATGTGTGACAATTTTAAGATTTATATGTGAATAGTAACCCGATCTAAAGATAGACTTATTATTTTACATGACTTATTGTCAATATTTGATCATTACACCAAGAGTACCACTTGCAGTTAATATCACTGTCCAAAGACTTGATATTAATGATGTACTAGGTATCTTGAGATGGGGTTCACCATTATTTGTATTTGTTTGACTATATTTTATTATTTGTTTATTAATTAGAGCATGTATGTTTTGTTGTCTTATTCTATTTACAGTTAATGTTGCTATAATATCTACCAATACGAATTTAATTTTCATGCTTAATGGGATAAATTTTAGGGGCAAAAAGAAAAGAAATACAGAAGCTGCTGAGGGTCTAGCTCAAAAGAAACACCAATATAAAACTAAGGGTTATTTCTTTTATGAAAAGTCGGACACATAAGGAAAAATATATTTCTCAATTTGGTCTGTTCTGAGGTTAATTTAGCTTCAGTACCTAGAAACACATTGTGGTTAGATTTTGGTGCTACTACCTACATTAGTGTTTCTAGACAAGGTTGTCTGAGCTACCGAAAGTCAATTGATGGTGAAAGATACATCTATGTGGGTGACGGCAATTCGGTAGAAGTGGAAGCAATAGGACAATTTAGGTTATTATTAGGAACCGGTTATTATTTGGATTTGATAGACACTTTTATTGTACCATCTTTTAGACAAAATTTAGTTTCAGTTTTCTTACTGGACAAATCTAGTTATCATTGTTCATTTGGAAACAATAGGTTTAGTCTATCTTTAAATTCAGATATTGTTGGTAATAGTTCCCTTAATGTTTGTGATAACCTATATTCACTTGAAACTATTGCATCTTACAATTAAATCTTGCATGTGGAGTCACGTGGTACTAAACGCAAAATTAACAATAAAAATTCAGCCTCATTATGGCACAAGCGATTAGGTCACATCTCTAGAACTATAGTTAAACGAATTGTGTCTGATGAAATTTTGGATTCCCTTGATTTCATATACTTTAATGTCTATATTGAATGTGTAAAGAAAAAACAGACCAAAATAAAGAGATTAGGTGCCAACAGGTCTAAGAAGTCTTAGAATTGATACATACTGATATTTGTGGACCATTCCCTTCGGCTTCTTGGAATGGTCAAGAATATTTTATATCATTCATAGAAGACTATTCTAGATATGTGTACCTATATCTTATTCATGAGAAATCACAGTGTTTGGACATGTTCAAATCATTTAAAGATGCAGTTGAGAACCAACTCAACAGAAGAATAAAAGTAGTCATGTTTGACCGCGGTGGAGAATAATATGGTAGATCTGATGGATCAGGTGAACAACGTCTAGGATAATTTCCTAAATTCTTAGAGGAATATGGAATCGTCCTATAGTATACCATGCCAGGATCATCTAGCATGAATGGTGTAGCTGAAAGACAAAATAGGACAATTTTAAGGATATGGTGAGGAGTATGATATAGAAATTTTACCTTACCAGAGTCACTCTGGGGTGAAGCACTTAAAACAGTAGCTTATATTCTGAATAGAATGCTAACTAAAGCGGCTGCAAAAATACCTTATGAGCTTTAGCCAGACAGAAAGCATAGTTTGAAGCATTTACATGTTTGGGGTTGTCCAGTTGAGGCAAGGCCTTATAGGCCATATAAAACAAAAATTGGACCCCAAAACTATCATCAACTACTTTATTGGCTATACGGAGCGATCAAGGGGTTATAAATTTTATGATCCCACAAAAAGGACAATTTTTGAGACAGCAACTGCTACGTTTTTTTAGGATGTTGAGTTTGGGAGAAGAAATAAAGTTAGGGACATTATTTTTTAGGAGAAATTGGTTACGATTCCTACTATCACTTTTGACGATGTGCACGTTTCTGTACATGTCATTGATCAGGAAGTGAATCCGGAACCTTAACAAGACAACATAGAGGCACCCCCCATTCAAGATGAGACATTTGTTCCTGAGGAACAAACTCAACAACCTCAAGAATCGGTGCCATTATGACGGTCCACCAGAGAAAGGAGAAATGCAATTTCGGATGATTTTATCATATTTCTCCAGGAACATGAGAAAGACTATGGAATATTGGAAGATGATCCAATCAACTTCCGTCAGGCCATGGAAAGTTTCAATTCTCAAAAGTGGATTGATACAATGAATGAGGAGTATAAGTCCATGTAATACAATAAGGTTTGGAAACTTGTCCCAATACCAAAAGATATGAAGCCCGTTGGTTGTAAATGGATATTCAAAACCATGAAGGATTCGAAGGGTAATGTGGAGAGGTATAAAGCATGTCTTGTAGCTAAAGGCTTTACTCAAAAGGAATGGATTGATTTTAAAGAGACTTTCTCTCTTGTTTCTTCGAAAGAATCTTTTAGAACAATCATGGCACTTGTTGCACATTTTGATCTTGAGTTATATCAAATGGATGTCAAAACAGCGTTTCTCAATGGTAACATTGACGAAACTATTTATATGGTGCAGCCAGAAAACTTTGTGTCAGAAGATCCAAAAAATATGGTTTACAAATTGACAAAATCTACTTATGGACTCAAGCAACCTTCTCGTCAATGGTACTACAAATTTCACCAAGTGGTTACCTCATTTGGTTTTGAGGTTAACGTTATTGAAGATTGTGTGTATCACAAATTCAGTGGGAGTAAAATTATTTTTCTGGTTTTGTATATTGATGACATACTGCTTGCCACAAATGATATAGGCATATTGCATGACAATAAAAAATTTCTATCAAATAACTTTGAGATAAAAGATCTTGGTGACGCCTCTTTTGTATTAGGAATCCAAATACATCGAAATGGTTCTCGAGGTATTCTTGGATTATCACAAAGGAGCTATATCGATAAAGTTCTTAAAAGATTTGACATGCAAGAATACAGACTATGTGACACCCCAGTCGCTAAAGGAGACTAGTTCAGTCTCAATCAGTGCCCTAAGAATAGCCTTAAAATTAAGGAAATGCAATCGATCCCATATTCATCAGCTCTGGGAGTCTAATGTATGCTCAGGTGTGCACGCGTCCGGATATTACGTACATAGTCGGGATTCTAGGCAGATATTTAAGTAACCCTGGGATGGATCATTAGAAAGCAGCCAAACAGATCATGAGATATTTACAGAGAACAAAGGATTACATGCTCACTTATAGGAGATCGGATCATTCGGAGATCATAGGGTATTCCGACTCTGATTTTGCTAGATGTCACACCCCGTTCTTGCATGATCGGTTACAGGTTGTGAGCGCGTCTAGCCTACACCACAGAATCGAAGGGAGTGAGCTTTCTAGTCCTCAAAAGTCATCAATGATCATGATTTCGATCTATGCTCAATCACAGAACTAGTCACGTGTCAAATAAACAATCACCACATCATCCCGCATTTCACTATATATTTTAGTACACCTTGTACAATACATATCCAGAGACAAATCCGATAAATGTAAAGGCAACATCATCAACTACTACATATGTATAGTCATTCCAAATCTCAAAGTACAACATATCACCTGAATAAAATCTATATAATGAATTCCTATATCCATATCCACTCTACTCCTGGGTAGCATCCACTCCAGCATCTGCTACTATCCATACTGAAGATCATAATACTAGGGTATAACTCATCATCACCTGCAATGTATCCAGTCAGGAAAGGAGCAAAGTACAACCCTATGAAATGAACATATACAATATAAAATGGTAATGCATAATAATATGGACTAACCTTTAATTGGACAATGACAGTATAGATGAGAACAACAAACAAGATGATCAATGCAATGCTGATTTGAAATAATAATTTACATGTAATCGGCTTAAGGAGTACAATAGTACAAACAATCAGTACCGCTACGACTTAGGCGCATGTGCATGATGTGCGACTAAGCTATCAATAATATTATGCTAAGGGGCTTTGATCACATGTAAACTATATATTCCCCAAGACCCTCGACACACGACAATCAATCAATAACAATGGGTACAATCAATACACAATAACCGTGTCAACCATGTGTCCAAATTGGAAATAATGCAAACTAAAATACAAAGTAAATATCAAGTCGTAGTGTACTTGCTTGCATTGTTAAGTTATATCAAATCCAAAGTCCTGAAACTGTGTCAAAAGACACACATACCCTTTAGGAAATACTCTGAAGTTATATCTAAAAATCTATTTGTTTTAAATAAATAATTAGGCTAAATTGCACTTTGATACCTTCAACTATTCCGATTTTTCAACTTGATACCCTAAACTTTTTTTTTGTAACAAGTTGATACCCGAAATTTTTTGGGACAAAAATACCCATGTTCAAACTTTAAAATTACCCCCCCACCCCCACCCCCCCTTCCCGCTTCCGGCTACCCCCTCCCCCCTCCCGCTTCCGGCCGCCTCCCCCTCCCCCCTCTTCCCGCTCCGGCCACCCACCCCCGCCTCTCCCCCTAGGGCACGACAGCGTGGGAGGAGGGAGGACTGGAGGATGGGTGGACGAAAGCGGGAGGGGGGGAGGCGGCCGGAAGCGGGAGAGGGGGGTGGCCGGAGGGGGGGGGGGGCGGGACGGGAGGGAGGGGGCTAGGGCTGTGCGGAAGAAGGGGGTGGCCGGAGGGGGGAGGGGGGAGGGGAGAAGGGGAGAGAGAAGGGATAAGGACATTTTTGGGATTTTTAGAATTTCAGATATGAAGTTGAAAAAAAATAATAGTTGAGGTATTAAGTTGTTGAGTAAAAAAGTTAGGGTATCAAGTTAAAAAAGTGAAAAGTTGAAGGTATCAAAGTACAATATAGCCAAATAATTATTAAAACCAAAATTTATTATCATAATATAACTAAACTCTTGTTACTAGGGGTGAGCAAATATCGAAAAATTGACCGAATATCGATTAAAAACATCCCAAAAAATCGAACCGAAATTATGTATCAATACCGAATTGTCAAACCGACTAAAATATGGTATAATGGTAACGGTAACGGTTTGAGTGTAATACCATATCGAAAATACCGAACCGAAACGATCATATATATATATATATATATATATATATATATATATATATATATATATATATATATATATATATATATATATATATATTAGAATGTTATTCATGATTAATTTTATACTACTTATTTTTATTTTTATATTTGTTTTAATCAGTTTCTTAGAACTTAGAATGAATTTTAATGGACTTGAAGTTATGTTAAGAACGCTAAGAATATGATTTATGATCTTTTGAGCTTATGTTTTTGTGTTCTCATAGAATTTTGAAGTAAATTTTGGTTACTTAAACTTATACTAAAGATTAAACTTAGTAATCGCGTTTGATCTTTTAAGCACATTTTTAGGTGTTTGCGACTTGTTACATATTGTTCTAATAATTTTGATTAGTTGTTTGGTTGGTAGAGGCTTGACTTTGAAATTTAATGCTTCCAAAAAAGTTTTTTAAAAATTTTATAGGTTAAGAGGTTTTATAATATTAAGTGTGTTGATTGATCAAATATTAATTTGTAAAATACCGATAACGAATAAAAATCGACCGAAGACCGATTTAACCGAAACCGAAAAAATCGATTTTAAATGGTACAATATTGGTATTGATTTTTTAAATACCGATTTTAAAAAATATCGAAAAATTTGACCAAATACCGACCGATTATACCGACGCTCACCCCTACAAGTTGTTACTACTTCTAGAGCTTGGACCCATACCTAACTCTTGTAAATCTAGCCAATGGTTCAGTCCAATTCTCGGCCCAACAGTCCACTCCTACATGGTTAGTACTAATTACCCCGGCCCACTGGACCCGACCTTGTCAAGTTGGTCCATTCCCATAGCCTCCAATTGCAACCGTCCAGATCAAATATTGTTCAATACACTATATGCTGCCCCTGGCCTAAACCAATGAGTTTAATTTCAAATGACTATTCCCTCCCTCTCACTGTGCCCATCTCCTGACACGCACTGGACATGAACTCTGTGTCCCAACCCTGTGTCATACCGAATACTCCACCTCTAGACATAATTATGCGACAGTTCCCTCGACACGAGTCTGTGGCAGTATTGGACACACAACATCATCCTAAGAAACAGAATAGAAAGGAAACGACGAAGGAAATTCTACCAGAGTCCACTACTTTGACGACACAATAATCCGGTATCCAGAATGAATGAGAAAGAGTACAGAAACTCTTCTGAAGTAAATTACCAAACACATGGTGAGCAAGTAGAATAGGACAAAATTTTGAGTTCTATCCTAACCTCTTAACGGAATTTGATCAAACCAATTTGATTAAACAGTAAAAAAAAATAGATTCAATCATTCAATAATTCAAGAACTTGAAGAAATGCTCATCGAATTGAGAATGAGAGTTGGAACCGGCCAATTGATGATTCGATTCGTCCCTGGCACATGATCAAAGCTGAACTAGATCGATCGATCCAATTGTAAATCACCAACCCGATCCTTACTGCTCACTCGATCCTGAGGTTAGATTGATCATTGTCATGAATCAAGAGTTCATAGAATTCAAATCGATTGACAGAGTGGAGTCGATTCTTACCAATACGATCGACATGAGACAATTTGCAGAGGAATTTCATGGCAGGGCGGCGAGTTCACTGTAGAAGCGATCGACTGCAGTGGTTCGCAGTCAACCATGATGAAGATAATTCGACACTCGGTGATACAGTAACATCCCCGGAACTCTGTGTCGGTGCTGACTGATAGATCGCCGCTAGAGAAGATAACTTGATCGAAGCTCGTCACCGCTGGGCTGCACACAAAGTCGCTGGAGAAGTTATTGCTGAAGACGTCGTCGTCGGGAATCATTGCCGCACCGTGCTCGAGATCCCCCGGAGAAAACACATCGTCGTCGGGTCGGGGAAGCTACACCACCACCGCCATCACCATGGCCACATGAGGGCAATGGAGAGCGTCGGCAAGTGTCAGTGCTCCGTCGAACATTGTCTCAACTATTGGCGAAGGAATCACCAATCCGTACGACTGATAGAGGAATCTCAACGATGGAACGAGTTGATGGGGTTGAGGAAGAAGCCGCGACGGAGATTCGTCGCAGGTCATCGGAGAGTAGACCCTTATCTGCAAGGGGCCACCATGGCCAGCTCGGAGGAGGCCATTACGATTCTTGAAATCGTTCGGAAAAAAATTTCGAGGAGAGAGAGCACTGCTATCTGAGTTAGGATGAAGAGGGAAATAGGCTGGGCCATAGTTAGGGAATTAATGGTGAATAATATTTAGTAAGTGACTAATCCCTATTTATAGGATTTCAGAGGCAGGATCTAGATTCTAGATTGTTAACTAGGGAGAAAATATTTAACCTCCTAGCATATTCCCTCAACTAATAATTCTGACTTTTTACTTACACTATGCCCTCTCCATAAATTACTAATATTGTCATGGGATTAATATTCAAAATAGAGAAATATTGATTTATAATCTCAAGCTAAGAACTTGTTAAAAAAATATGACCTTCGGGAAAGGTGGTTACACATCTACACACCTTACAAAATTTTCGTCCTCGAAATTTCAAATGACACGACTAGGCATAATTGAGAATAATAATCAAAACTAGGTTGGCACAATCGTGAATAGAATCAAAATTTAGTCATGCTCAGCGGAATTAAAATTACCTGGGCACGATCAAAATCAATTTAGAAATAAAATCCAAATCAATATTTTAATTGTTTAGGCACGATCAAAATTTGGACGTGATAAAACATGATCAAAATTATTTGAGTATGACCCAGGTTTAGTTACGACCAAAAGAAACAAAATTGTCTAAGCATGATCAAGGGTAAAATTGAAACCAACCAAAAATCGTATAAGCACGATTTAAAAGTCATCTAGATATGATCAAAAATCAAGTTTAGGCACGATAATGAGTATAATAATATAGATTTGAAATCTGATAATATGTTTCATTGAAATTGAATGGTAATCAAATAATGGTTACAGGATTAAATCATGAGTACAAGAAATAGGAAGATCAACTGACGATATATATATATATATATATATATATATATATATATATATATATATATATATATATATATATATATATATAAATCATGAGTACAAGAAATAGGAAGATCAACTGACGATTATATATATATATATATATATATATATATATATATATATATATATATATATATATATATATATATATATATATATATATATGGAGAAAAAAACTACAATGTAATCCTTTCATTAATAGTTCATCTCTTGCAGAATAATCTTCCGACTTGCTAACTAGATAAACTCCCAATACCAAGGAACCCATAGAGAACTAAGCCAACTACCCGAACACTATAACTAATTGTATTTGGGATTAAAAGGAACATGTCCAAAATCGACTAAATCAATTTCCATCAAGCCATCACATGTTGTTCATCTGCCATAGTCACTTTATTTCGAACTCTAAGTATTCCCTCAAACCAATCATCATCATTCATTTTTTATCTTCCAATCAAAATTTGAATCCCCATTGTGTGATAACCTTGCAACAAATTTTCAAAATCAATTGCTCTTTTCATAAACCATTATTCAACTAGCTTACTTAGAGTTCCACTATCAATATCCGGATTCCACTACTACTTCGATACGACTATCCTCTCTTAAAAACTTCTTTTATGCATAATTCCCTTATAGGTTATATCTGCCCTTTCTGTATAATAATCATCTAATAAAAAAAATTAAAATCCTTTGAGTGTGCCTTAACTTAATCATCATATTCCTCTGTTTCCATATTATATTTCTAAATTCACTTCCTCTGTGGTATAACCTGTTAAATCCTAGACTTCCCTTACCTATGGCTTTCTTTTCCCATATCATCATATTCCTTTATTTGTTTGAATCCGATACATGGGCACTAGTAAGTACCACTAACGGTCCTTTCACCCTTCTCCTGAATAAGTCATAAGCTCCAATGTCTATAACTCTCCAAAACTTATTACCAACATGCTTACCTATGGTTCAGTTCTACTACCTGTCTATCTATAAATATCTAATACTCTTGAAAAATATTGAACCCAAGGATACCCATAATAGAAATGAGCTAGGTGACCCGCATATAGTTATCAACTAACTAACTAACTAACTAACTAACTAACTAACTATATATATATATATATATTTGAACCAAGGAGCTTTGTTGATATATCAGGCACAAAATGCCGAAGTCTATACTAGTAAGCGCGCCAAGTGCGAAAGAAAGCCCAAAAACTGGAAACCGAAAAAGTCTAAGATGGACTAGAGCAGCGTCCGCCAGAAACCATCCGGAGCGTGGGAGCATCTATTGCGGATGCGCTTACACTGCCGAAAAACTTCCCTGAGAAGCTATTGAAGGTTGAATTGGTGACCTTCGTAACGAAATTCGTTTCTGTTCTTCCATAGCACCCAAATGTCGGCGGCTACGACGATCTGATGACCATGAGATGATCCCCAGATTGCAGGAGATCGTTGAAGCTCCCAGTATGGGGCGCCTTGCCACATTGCTGAGAAAGACTGGACCAAAGTTGGTAAGCACTGTCGCCATAAAGAAGGATGTGTTCTGATGTCTCTGATTGGTGGGAGGTGCAACAATGACACTTGGATGCTAAGTTATAACCGATGGTGGTAAGGGAGTCGTCGGTGGGTAACTTCCGACGATATGCTCTCTAGATGAGGATCGACCATTTGTTGGGGATGCAGGAGTGCCAAAAGGGAGCGATCAACGGGACCAGCGGTTCGGTGTTTCTCGCCATCTACTTGGCGGAGGCTGTCGTGAAGGAGCCATCGAGCGTGAGGGACCACTGAAGGTTATCAGAGTTCTCGATAATAAAAGGTTCGGCAAGGTGGCGGCCACGAAGGATCCTACGCCAGGATGCAGAGGATCGATTGTTGGCGACGACAGTCGTCGGGTGAGAATGTGAGAAATATCTAGCCTTCATAAACCTAGTCCATGTGGAGTTGTAAGTCCGCAGCTTCCACCATAACTTCATGGAACAAGCGTCGATGATGTGCGCTAGTCTGGAAAAGTCAAAACCTCCTTCATTGGCTGGTTTGACCATCGTGTCCCAGCTGGCCCAGTGATGCTTGTCCTTGCCGTCGTTGTGCCCCAAAAAAAGTTGGAGAAAAGGGATTCGATCTCAGAAAGAACTTTCTTGGGGGGGAGCATACAACCAGAGTGTAAATGGGGATGGAGGATAGGACATTCTTGATAAGGATCATCTTGCCACCTGGGGATAGGGTTGCGTTGTGCCAACCTTCGATCTTTTTTTTTATTTTGTTCACCAACCACTCGAAGATGCCTGAGCTCGATTTACCGTACACCAGCGGACATCCCAGGTAGGAGAACGGAGGGTATGTGATGGTGAAGGAGGTTAAGTTGGAGAGGTTGGACGAATGATTCCGGTCGGCATTGTGGTGGGTGTAGATGACGCTTTTGTCAGCATTTATTCGTTGACCAGAGCATCTGGTATATTTCTCGAGAGTGTTGCGATCACCTCCACCGACCCAATATCTCCGGAGGAGAAGATGAGGATGTCGTCGGCATAGGCCAGATGTGTGATGATAGGGCATCTTGCGGTAGCATGATAGTGACAGAATCTGGGAGAGTTCGCCATGTTGTTGAGGTTCCTGCTGAGTGCTTCGGCAGCTATGATGAAGATTGTGGCAGATAACTATATATATATATATATACATATATATATATATATATATATATATATATATATATATATATATATATATATATATATAGTTATCCGTAAGACGTATATCAGCTATCTAATATATGTAGCTATCTTCAAAGTATATACATAGCTTCCAAAATATACAACAATCCATAAAATATACATAACATATTAAGTTGAACCATGAAAGAAACTAGGCCAATAGGTGTTGGTAATAGTCATAATGAGTTCTAAAAAATCAAGTAAAATTTCTATATGAATCTTATGGTAATAGAAATGATTTGTGAAAATTTAGAATCGGTCGCCAAGATTTTCAATAACGCCAATATTTAAATAAATCAAGATAACTTTGGTAAAGTTGTCAATGGCGATAAGAGACTAAATATGGATATAGTCTTAATAGTATTCGAAAACCATACATATGTGAAATCACTTTACCTAGAGTTCATGCCCCGCTAGTGTACATCTGGCTGCAGTGAACCTTTGGTTTCTTGAAGCAAAAAATTATAGATTACCAATCTTCTATAAACTTTATCCATTATTGATGGAACAACTCAAGAGGTTTAAATATTAAGTACAAGGTCTTTAATCGTATCTGAAAATGTAATGTCCCGCTCCGTACGGCGCATTACGCTGAGGCGTTGACTCAAAGAGTCGCGTTGACCGAATCAAATGTATCAATACGAATCGATACAAGAGTTACGTTGTCCCGAGAAATGCATCGAACTAAGTCGATATGAAGAGTTGCCTTGTCCCAAAGAATGCATCAAGTGAATCGATGTGAAGCATCGTATTGTCCCGAAGGATAAGTGCATTGAGACGGCTCGAAGATTCTAAGAAATCGAATTGACCAAGGCGCAAGTCTGAATCGATACAAGTAGTGATTTTAGTTGGTTTCATGTGCAGGCTATACGTTTACGCTAAAATATTAGAGGTCGACATTCTGCCTTATTCAGTAAGGGGTCCGCAAAAACAAATCCCCGCCTCACAACGGGCTGAGACTTGGGCACGATAAGCCAAATCGGACATTTAATTCAATGAAGTATGAAGTGCTCGAATGGCTAAGTCAGGAGAGTTGGCCGTGTAACGAAGTTATGAAATCGAGCCGCATCGGCTTGGCAAAACAACAAGACGTATCGACTCAAGGTGGGGGGACATTGACTGTCTTTCCTACTCCTTCATGTCTAATTAAAATATATATCTGTTTGCCATAAAATATAAAAGAACAGAACAATTATTGGAGGACAAAACTTTTACTTCACGTTACAAACTCGCTTGTACAAAGAAATCCTAGGGACGAAAACCTAGGTACAGCAGTTTAAGTACAATTGTTTATTTTAGATTCTGGGGGATGACGATAGAGGCTCGGGAAGGCGACGGCAGCCCTGCCTTACTCCTTGGACGATCGGTATGCAGCCTTGGCTCCCTGTGAAAAGATGGTAGGCGTTGACGAAGAAATGCTCTTCTTGCTCCTCTGTTGCTCTTCTGGCTTCTCTCTCTCTCTGTGTATTCTTTTTTTTTCTGACTATTGGGGGGTCTCTCTGTATATAATATTTTTCTCTCTGAAATTGTATATCTTACAAGGGAATGGCACCTTGCTCTTTATAATAGTGGAATGTGATCATTAGGGTTGCCAATGATTAGCTTTTGGAGATAGCGGCGGCTTGAAGATTGGTCCATCTTGGCCATTTGTTTTAATTATGATGAATCTGGGCCATTAGGTGTAGATTGCACCAAATCCCATGAGCAATTAATGCTGATTGGAATAAATCTTCCTTATACTGATCTTTTGATATCTGCGAATAAATCAGATCTATTCTTCTGCCACGTATCCCAGATCTATTGGGATCTGACCCAATCTTTAATGGCAGCCAATCTGAGGAATTAATCGGTTTAGGACACGTATCCTAGGAGCTGTTGGAGGGAATCTGGACCGCATGAATAGTGAGCCGCATATGAATGTGAGCCGCATATGAATATGAGCCCACGTGTCAGGGCTGCATGGCCAGTGGCCTTTACTTGAGTCCTCTAACCACAGAGGAGTAATCCTTGTGGGCCGCATAGGTATATATCCGCCTGGGCCGCATGTATATGATCTTCGTGAACCGCATGAGAAGTCCTCGCTTGATCCGCATGAGGCTTTCATGGCCTGAGCCGTATAGGATGGATTCACTTCTGAGCCGCATGGAAAGTCCTTTGCTCGAGCCGCATGAGGCTCCTATGGCCTGAGCCGCATAGGACGGATTCACTTCTGAGCCGCATGAGAAGTCCTTTGCTCGAGCCGCATGAGGCTCCTATGGCCTGAGCCGCATAGGATTTATTCTGAGCCGCATGAGAAGCGAGCCGCATACGAATGCCTACGTGGCAAGGCCACGTGGCATTTTTATGGCTCTCGGGAGATTTGTGTCAGAGATTTCTTTTTTTTTCCCTAGAGATTCATCATTACGGCAGAGCCATAATTACCTGCCTTTGGTGTCAGGGCTGTCAACTTTTCAGAGGGGTCAGCCGTTATAGCAATTAATGCAGCGTGGGTGGAGGGGAGCACTATCAGGCCACGTGTCTTCTGAGCCGCATGAAATGCTTTGGGCCGCATAGCTCCTTGTGCCGCATGATTTAATGAACTGCATGCATTTTCTGGGCCGCATAGATCTTTCCTGGCCGTACGAATCATTTTCTTTAGTATTTTCCATGCTTCTACAGGACCCCCTTCAAAGTTTTCAATTTATAAAATTGAAATACTTTGAATAAGAAGCATGGCCATAAAAGAGGGTGGAGAAGAAGTCAACCCTGCGTCAGAGGTAACAAAACTGCTCTTGATCCTTTCCTCTTCTTTTCTTTGAGTTTCAATCTTGACTGTCTTCGTTCCCTCTTTTAGGTGTCGGGAGAAGAAGAAGAGTTTCAGGATGTCGAGGCGGCGACCCAGGGTGACGGGGACTCCCCTGAGCCTGCTCCTATTCGAGAGAACGCAAATCAATCTGTACCCTCCCTCGAGGTGACGGGGGCAGGGTACGTGACTGAGTTTAACACGGGGATCGCGGGTGTGGGGACTATGCCAGTTATGGATGAGCCACGGCCTTTATGCCCTTCCCCTGGTAAGATTAGCCGAATCTTAACCCATGAGGAAGCCTATCTGCTCTATCATCATGTCCTTCGGGTTACGTCGATTGATTATTATTCTGGGCATTCAGGTCCTATTTCTCCAGTGTCGAGGATGGACGCTGCTGAGGCAACCCCAACCGAAGAGGCATCGGTGAACAGAGGTGTACCCCCTCACTGTCCGAATCGTCTTGATGGGCCCTACAGAGGTGTACCCCCTCACTGTCCGAATCGTCTTGATGGGCCCTCTGGGGGCCCGAGTTTAGTAGGGCAATTCTCGAGGCTATCGGGGCAGGGAACGATAGTCCTTGCATCATCCTCTACTCTGATGGCTTCGAGAGTCGACCTCTCTTTCTTGCCAATTATCCAAGCTCTCCGGGTGGCGGAAGACGAGTTGGCCGCTATCCATGCATCTTTCTTCTCGGAATCTGTTCCCTCGATGGCGACCTCTAGCGTTACTCCTCCGACGTTGCCACTCCGACTTCCCCTGACGCCCTCCTCTGCTGAGGTTTTAGACGACGCGTTGCAGGACGTGGTTGCCAGTTTTTATCGTCATTTAAAGAGGGGAATCGAGGCCGCTGTAGACAGAGGGACCTCTTTTACCTTGGCCCGACAATGTACCCATGGTCAAATAAACATCCTTAGGGATCTTTCTGATGATGCAGGGATGGCTTCGCTTCTGGAGGCAAAATTGCTGGAGGCTGATCAGCTGGTGTCCGAGCTTCGGGCATTGCGGCTGGCTGATCTGCCTACTGTTACAAACGAGGAGCGGGTTTCCCTTATTGCTGTTATAGAGAGGACCATAGCAGCTCGAGATAAGACCAGATCGGGCGTGCTGAAGGATCTCAGTGACTTAGCTGATCGGTATGATCAACTGAGTTATGCGACTGAAAATGTTGTGGCTCGGGAGGAGTCTGTCTCTCGTGAGATTACTGAGACACGGGAGCAGATCCTTGCGCTTCAAAAGAAGTTGGCTTTCTTAGAGTCTGAACTCGAGACTACCCGCAATGACAGGGGACTGATTGTTCAGGAGGCTGAAAGGGTTACTCAAGCTTCGACTGACCTGGAGACTACCTTGAAGAAATTGGAAGATGACTGTCAAGCGTTCTTGGGTTTGGACAATGAGGAGCATTTATTCCAGGAGGCCGAGCATCGTGCTCGGCAACGGATTGAACGGAGGACCACCTCAGTAAGAAATTGCCTCCTAGAATTGAGTGATGCTGAAATGTAGTCGACTTTTCCTTCTTGTTTTGTTTCTGTTTTCTTTCTTTCTGAAGAGGACATGATCCCGAAAGTATGTAATGCTTTTTTCTTTCTTTAGATAAAGAGTACTTTCAATTCTACCCTTTATTTGTATTGCTTGCTGTGCCTGTGATATTGTGGTGATGTTTACCCCGTATAGGAGATATATTTGTGGACCTGTTACCCATGGCGTACCTTGGTTTTAGGCAGAGGTAACAAGTTTTGATCAGGGTACCTGAACCAGCCATAGCGAAGTGGTCATGGGTGCTCTGGGTATTGAGAAAAAGGAATGCCGTAGAGCAGCTGGGCTCCCAAGGCCTGATGAGGTGATAGATTTGTGCTGAGAAATTTAGCTGAGGATATTTGTGTGCCTATTATCCTTGGCGCACACTGGTTTTAGGGCACGGATAATAGGATGAAGGGAACCGACATACTTGCTCAGAGGTAACAAGGACATGGCAAGTGGGAAGGTTTTTTAAATGTAGAGTCTTCCTACTCAGAGGTAATGAGAACATGGTAGGAGTGAACTCGACGGAGGATATTGTTGGTCAACAGAGGACATTTGTGGACCTATTATCCTTGGCGTACTCCGGTTGTGGGTACAGATAATAGATCGAAAGGGGATCATCATACTTACTCAGAAGTAATAAAGACATGGCAATATGAAGGTTTCTTCGACGGAGCCTTCCCATTTAGAGGTAATAAGGACATGACAGGAGTGGGCTCAATAAAGGAGGGTATATAGAACAACTCAGAGGTAATGAGGACATGGATGTTCTACGTAGGGGGTGAGTTGTTTTTGGCAGAAGTGGGACGGCTCAGAGGTAATGAAGACATGGCCGTCTTGGAAGTTTGTGGACCCGTTACCTTTGTTGTGCACTGGGAGTGCAGGTATTAGATCATGAGGGAGGATCTCTTGTAATAAGAAAGTTCAGCAGTATGGTTATATATGACTTTCTTTTAAAAGAGTGACCAGGATGTAAGTTCAGGGGTACCGATGGGTACATAACTCGACAATGTTGGAATCAAAGTGTAATTTCAGAGGTACCAGCAGGTATATAACTTAGAAATTTGGGATATCTTTATGGAAGAAGGGCATGAGTTCAGTGGTACATGCGGGTACGTGACTCAAAAATTTAGAATATGGTGAGTGTGAGTTTAGTAGTACCAGCGGGTACATGACTCGAAAATCTGACCGTTCATGGAGTGAGTTCAGTGGTACCAGCAGGTACGTGACTCGATAATCTGGAAAACTATGAGGGTGAGTTCAGTGGTATCAGCGGATACATGACTCGAGAATCTGGAAAACTATGAGGGTGAGTTCAGGGGTATCAGCGGATACATGACTCGATAATCTGGAAATTTGTGGAGCGAGTTCAGTGGTACCATCGGGTACGTGACTCAAAAATTTAGAAAATATTGTTTAAACATAGTATTTCTTCAGAAACTTGCCGTTGACGGGCAGCATGAGCAAGTCTCCATTTTGTTTTGCGAAGCGGTAAGCACCGTTGGAGAATACTGTCTCTATGATAAATGGACCTTCCCACTTTGGCTGGAACTTGCCGGCGGTCTTGTGAGTCATGACCATCGGCCTCCGGACTGCCAGAACAAGATCACCCACTCGAAATGTTCTGATTTTGACCTTCTTGTTGAAGGCTCCTGAGATGCGTGCTTGGTATAGCTCGATCCTTTGCTGAGCTAGGAGGCACTTTTCATCTAAGGCCTCTAACTCTTGCAGTCGACGTCGGTAGTTGTCATCCGTTGTCAATTGATAAGTGAGGGCAATGCGGAGTGAGGGTATTTGAGTTTCTAACGGGAGAACCGATTTACTTCCATACACCAGGAAGAATGGTGTATTCTCGGTGGCTGTTCGAACTGTGGTGTGATAAGCCCATAAGCATTCACCGAGCTTCTCGTTCCAGTCGTGCTTGTTGGAGGAGACGAACTTTTTGAGGAGTTTGATGATCGTTTTATTGAACGCCTCTGCTAACCCGTTTGCTGTTGGATTGTACGATGTCGAAGCGATATTCTGAATACAGTGTTTATCACAAATCCGATAGAATGTGTGGCTTACAAACTGCGGGCCATTATCATAGATGATCCTTCGGGGCAGTCCAAAGTGGAAGATGACGTGATGCTTAAGAAAGCTGATTACGTTTGAAGTCTTGACTTCTACGAGTGGGGCAGCTTTCGCCCACTTGGAGAAGTAATCTGTGATCACAAGTATGAAGCGATGTCCTCGGGAGGAAGGTGGGGTGATTGGACCAATGATATCCATTCCCCATGCTTCGAATGGCCAGGACGCCACCGTCGGATGTAGAAATTCGGATGGTTGATGAATGAAGTCCGCGTAGACTTGGCAAGCTTTGCACTTTCTAGCATAATCGATCGCATCTGCCACCATTGTGGGCCAATAGTAGCCCATTCGGCGAAGACGATCTTGTAGTTTTGGACCGGGTTGGTGGGCCCCACAGACACCGTCATGAGCTTCTCGTACTGCTTCTTTGGCTTATGTGTTTGACAGACACCGAAGTAATAATCCGTCGTAAGAGCGGCGATACAGCATCTTCGTCTCTCTATCGTAGAAGAATCTGAGAGAACGCCTTCTGATGGAAGTGGCTTCCTTTGGGTTCTCGGGCAGAATGTCGTAGACGACGAAGTCGATGAATGGTTGTCTCCAATCTGGGGCGTCATCGATCGTCTGTGCGAAATAACTTGCCACGAATTGCACGTTGTTTTTAGGACAGACCAGTTCATGGCCTATCAATTCCACTGATTGGCGATCATAATTCGGAACTGCTAGGGAAGCGACAAGACCGGCTAAGGCATCTGCTTCGATGTTTCGGAGTCTGGGGACATGTTCGATGAAGAACCCCTCAAATGACGAGATGATATCGATCGCTATTTGATGATAAGGGATCATGTCTTCGTGACGGACTTCGTACGAACCCCATATCTGATTGACGATTAGTTGGGAATCGCCGTATGCTTCAAGGTATTCTACCCCCAGCTCTCATGCAAGTTGGAGGCCAATGACCAGAGCGTTGTACTCGGCCACATTGTTAGAGCAGGGTTCTGTGAGGAAATAGGCGCGGTTGATCACCAATCCGGAAGGGAAGACCAGCACTACCCCGACTCCGACGACTATATTGCCTTTAGGTCCGGTCCTTGAAGCACCGTCAAAGAACATTCGCCATATAGCCTCGTGAGAGGTTGCATACGAGTTGGCGACCTCGTCTGGGATCTCTTCGTATATTCTTGAGGACTCCGAGCCTGGGTGGGCTGCTAAAAAGTCTGCCAGGGCTTGACCTTTGACTGCCTTTTGTGGGACAAAGATCATATGATAAGGGGATAGCAATATTGCCCATGTAGCGAGTCGAGAGCTAAGTGCCCCTGGTTTGGTCATGAGGACTCTGAGAGGGTTGACCCGTGAGATCACATGTATCGTTTGTCCGGTGACATAGTGTCGCGTCTTCTGAATGGCGAACACCAAGGCGAGGCATTCCTTCTCAACCGCGGTGTATCGGTGCTCGGGTTCCACCATCATTCGACTGAGATAGTATATGGCTTTTTCGTGGCCTGCATCGTTGTTTTGTGCCAACAGGACACCGAGGGAGTGTTCCATTGCTCGTACATAGAGCAGGAATGGTTTTCCAGGGACTGGGGCCACCAAGACCGGAGGATTTGACAAATATTCTATGATGCTGTCGAAAGCGCGCTGCTATTCTTCGTCCCATACGAATGAGACTCCTTTCTTCATGAGGTGCGTGAATGGTCGGCATCGCCCGGAGAGGTTGGAAATGAACCTTCTGATGTAAGCTAGCCTTCCTTGAAGGCCTCTGGGTTCGCGGAGATTTCTCGGGGGACCCATCTCCATGATTGCTTTTGTCTTTTCAGGGTCTACATGGATACCCTTTGCAGTGATGATGAAGCCTAAGAACTTCCTGCTGGATACGCCCAGGAAAGACTTCGTAGGGTTCATTTTCAAAATGTGCGTTCGCATTAGGTCGAATACCGTCCTTAGATCCTACATATGGTCTCCCTTGCTACGGCTCTTGATGGCTATATTGTCAACATAGCACTCTACCGTCTTGCGTAAGTGGTCTCTGAAGATGATGCTCATAGCTCTCTGATATGTGGTGCCAGCATTCTTTAAACCAAAAGGCATGACTGTGTAGCAGTACGTGCCAATCGGTGTTCGGAATGATGTATGCTTTTCGTCGTCTGAAGACATTTTGATTTGGTTGTACCCCGAGAAGCCATCCATGAATGACATGCGTTCGAAGCCGCAGGTATTGTCGATCATGATGTCTGTGATAGGAAGGGAGAATTCATCTTTGGGGCATGCCTCGTTCAGGTTGCGGAAGTCGATGCAGATTCGAATCTTCCCATTCTTCTTGAGGACGGGTACTATATTGGCTATCAGTTTATTGACTTCTGCTTCGATTGCGTCCATGATGCCTGGGCGGAAGCGTCGATGTTGTTGCTTGACTGGCTTCGCATCTGGTCGAATATTGAGCTTGTGAAGAGCGATGTCAGGATTTAAACCTGGCATGTCTTCATAGTTTCAGGCGAACACATCAATGTACTCTCTGATAAGTTCTAACAGTGACTCCCGTTCTTCGTCGGTTAGGCTTTTACTGATGAAGATCGATTTTGGAAAAGATTCGCTGCCGCGATCCACTTGTATGACCTCATCTTCAGTAGGAGGTTCTCTCAGTTCGAACCACTTTTCCCATTGTGCGTCTAATTGCTGGGCCCATGGCTCTAGCTCAAGGATTTCGGGGATGTCTTCGTCTTCCTCGTAAGCGTCGACGAACGCCATGTTGACTGACATGACTTGTCTGAACACATCTCCGATGTTGGTATCTGAGTCGGAAGTTGGTGATCCGGTTGAATGTGACTGCCAGTCGCATTCTTTATCTGAACTTTCAGGGGTCATAGTAGGCGTTACATACCCTAACCCGCATCGAGTTTTGTTATAGTAGTTCCGTAGTTTGCCTGCCGGGACTGGCGGCTTCAAAGGTAGTCATCGCCCAGTGCCGTAGTTCAACCCTGGCGTCGCCTCTAGATCATACCTCTGTTTTTGCATGAGATATTTAGATTGAGGGCTATAGAGATACAGAGGCAGTCAACTGGCATCTGACTCGAGGTCGACTTCTTCTATGGTACGGGGATGCGGGTTGTTTGTCTGGCCGAAGATGATCGGATGATCTCATTCTTCGAATATTCGGTAAGCGTCTTCTACTGGAGTAAGCTAGATCGCGTTGTACACATTTGTCACCTGTGTGTGTAGGTGAGCGCCTATACTGTAAGCCCACTTCCCAAATTTTTTAATTTTTTTTATTTGCTTATGATTAATTTTATGGTCACTGGGAGTCATGCCAAAGCTTGTAGGTGGACCATGACCATATTAATGTCATATGACCTCTAGATAGCTTAAATATATATTATTTAGTTATTTTATATTTTTCTACAATTTTTAGATATTTTTAGGTATTTAATATTAAAGGTTTTATTGTTTTAAGGACTTTCAAAATTTACCGTAAGGTCATACGGGGTATTTCTGGATTAAATATTTTTATTTGGACTTTAAATGGCTAAAATATTTTCTAGAATATTTTAGAATTTTTCTGAATTTTTTAGAATTTTTGGGAATTTTTATATAATTAAAACATATAGAATTTATATTTTATAGGCTTTGAAAATTTACTGCGAGGTCACACGATGATATTTTGTGTTAAAATATTTTATTTAGATTCTAGACACTTAGAAATAGATTCTAGAATTTTCTAGAATTTTTCTGGATTTTTCTGCAATTTATTTTGATTTATTTGGACTTAAAATAATTTTTAAATGATTTTCTAAATTAAATAATTAATAACCCAGAAATTCACCCATGGGGGTGGCCCACCTGTCGGCGCTACTACTGTAGCAGCCTCTATCCCCTATATATATGCATGTATATTCACAAACCCTAATTGAATTCCAGCCGCCTTTTGTGGGAGAACTCATCTAGGGTTTCCGACTTCCCGAGGTGATTCCCGTCAACCCCGACCTCCGTTTAGCGCGCCGTTTTTTTTTGTTGGATTCGTATTGAGGTAATCTCTCCAGATATGTAATTTATTTTCGAATATTCTGAACATAAATTTTTGGAAAATTCGTGGAGTGTCGGTTGTCCGAAACTTGACGCGTTTCAGTGTTTTCGAGTTTTCGAGAGAACCAGAAATCGAAATCATGATCCGTTTGAAGTTTCGGAAAGCTGACACAGAGCCCTTCGACATATATTTTTCCCAGAAGTTAATTCGTATATTTAATATTTTATTTATTCTGTTGAACTCAGAACTGATTGTTCGATCTCCGTTTTGGTCACGGTTAGCCATAACGGCGGTATCTTTCGACCAAAGCGTGATTTTGAGGCACGGTCAATTCCAGCACACTCGTGGTGCTGAAATATACCAAGATGCACTTTCAAAATCGAGAGTTCACAACGTTTGACCAAAAGTCAACGGCATGTCTCGTTTTGCGTGCCATAGTTTTCGAAATTGAGAAACGCGACTTTTGATGGCCAAACTTGCATATATAGATTATATTCAGAATATTATTAAGTTAAATTAGGTTTTTAAGTGAATTATTATAGAATTAATTATTATTTAACTTAGTAACCCAACTAGCCACTATTTAGAACTAGAACATTAGAATTAATTTATGGTTTTCGTGCACTGTTCGTGGTGCGTTGTATGATATAGGTTGACAGCTTCTAGATCGGCTTTTGCTTCACCCTCGGCTTGTGACTACGGTTGTACAAGGATTCAGGCAAGTGCACTTTCTGATTGCTTTTCGATTCATAGTAGTCTTTTCATTTCATGTCTATACATACATCTTGCTGCTTGTTGACACGCTCGTCACACGGAGTAGTCGGGAGGGGAAATACTAAGTAAATACGTGAACAAACCCAATTTTATTACTGAACGATAACTAAGTCATACACATGCACGTATGATTTAGCCGTACCATTACTGAACGATAGCCATCGTATGATGTGCCGTATTAGCCCAGCCGTTCACGTATTAAAAGGTATTTCACACCACTTAGATAGATGTCTTTTATTAGCTTTTCCTTGTTTATTTCTCTATCGTGCTATGACATCACTTTATCTTACAGTTTTCATTCCTCATATGCTATTTTCATGTCTTGATAATTCTATTGTGTTTTGCACTGCCGTCGGTTTGTGTGCTTGTTCCAATCCTGACTGGATAACCAACATTTTTCAGGTTTAGCCGCGATCACTCTTAGCACTTGGGGAGGCTTGGGTATGCTGAGGTCGACCTAGAAATAGAAAGCAATTGTATCAATTTTCATTAACTGCAAATCTTGTATTTTCTTTAATTACAAAAGTTGTAAATTTGTAATAAACTTAGAATTGTGAATGAGCAGTATTTGTGATAATTGTGAGCATTTATTTCTTGCGGGCTTGACAGCGTTCTACCGCCGACTCTGCGGCGTAGGCTGGCTTGGACACGTCTCGTATCCGAAAAACGGGTGCGGGTCGTGACAAGTTTTTGTGGATATATATATATATACTATTCACTTGATATGTTAGACTTGCCTAGAATTAAGAAGTTAATTTTGGGTTGATAACTATTTAAATTTTTGTTGCTTTATTAGATATAAATCTCATATCATAAGTTAGAATTGTTTGTTTTAAATTTTGTGTTGTCGTAGGAAATTAGTTTAAATTTTCTGTAGTTGCATACGAATTTTGAGGAAGACTGATTTGAGATTTTTCCTCAACCATAGAAATGCATATAAAAGAGATACTTGAATGTTTATATTCCTTTTGTCTTTAGTTAAATCTCTCCATGTTAGCTCTTTTATTTAAATGTTGTGACTGATAGGACAAATACCTATGCTCTATTTTAGTCAACTTGTTTGAACCTCTAGAAGCTCATGGATTTTTAGAAGAATATTAGTTAACTCATAAAGTTTAGGCAGCAGCGCACTGTCGTCATTTATTCAAGAGTGGAGAATGTGGGTTCACTGCAGCCAGCAGCGCACTGGCGAGGCACAATCCACAGAATTAAAATCATTCCGAAGAATCATAGTCTATGGGACATTGCTAAAGCTATGTTCTCGTCGGACAAGGCGTAATTCTCGGTGAAATAATTTCAGATGTGATTACAAGTTTAGGATATCATAGAGAATAGAGACTGCCCTGTATGACCCTAAGACCCAAAACCAATACTAGTGTAAGTTCTGTAAGTCGAGTAGCATGTCTCCCAATCCGTGGCCCTTGAGTTTTATTAACAAGGTAATTGACTGACAATAATAGGTTTATCCAGACTATAGGAATTAGAATTCCATAAACCATTCGTCGACCAAGGCCTTATGGATAGGAGATAATAGGTTGACTGTATAGGCAAGAACACCATATAAGGATTTGACTTTCTCAGAACTGAAACTACTTGTTTACCTCTTCCAAAAATCTTGAATAATCGTATTTTGACTATCTTGACCAACGCTGCTATTACAGCCTAGTTTTTGTAAGCTTACTTTTTATCGAGCTTGATCCAAGACATGTGTTCATTGGGGACGCCCGCTAACATATTATCTAATCAGAATCATTGTATTACGGTCTGATCAACCATGATGCATTGGTTCGCTCTTCATCTAATTTTCTTACGTGGATTGAGATGTAGATGTCTCTAGGATCTCATTCGCGACTGCTTTGACAATTCCTCTTGAATTATACATTCGTCCTTGAATCGCGTAATTGTGTTCAGTGACATCTTCCTTGAACCCTTCATTGATTTTGTCCTTCATTGATTGGAAAGACGAAAGCTCGTGATTGATAGGTAGATACATAATATCCCCATGACTATGATAGTTGTATATGCAAGTATAGCTACCATCGGCCAGTCCTGTGACAGGAACCTTGCCACCATATCTGAGCCTCTAAGGTGGATAGAAGTCCTCGAGGATTCCTAGTTACGAAATGACTAGAGAAGGCCATAAATTTTTTTAGAAATTAAATTTAAGGAGATTATGTAATAGTGGACTTATTATTATTATTATTATTGTTGTTCGAATTTTAGGCATGTTTACAAATTTGAATTTCGAGGACGAAATTTTTCTAAGGTGGATAGATTTGTAAGCCCACTTCCCAAATTTTTTAATTTTTTTTATTTGTTTATGATTAATTTTATGGTCACTGGGAGTCATGCCAAAGCTTGTAGGTGGACCATGACCATATTAATGTCATATGACCTCTAGATAGCTTAAATATATATTATTTAGTTATTTTATATTTTTCTACAATTTTTAGATATTTTTAGGTATTTAATATTAAAGGTTTTATTGTTTTAAGGACTTTCAAAATTTACCGTAAGGTCATACGGGGTATTTCTGGATTAAATATTTTTATTTGGACTTTAAATGGCTAAAAATATTTTCTAGAATATTTTAGAATTTTTCTGAATTTTTTAGAATTTTTGGGAATTTTTATATAATTAAAACATATAGAATTTATATTTTATAGGCTTTGAAAATTTACTGCGAGGTCACACGATGATATTTTGTGTTAAAATATTTTATTTAGATTCTAGACACTTAGAAATAGATTCTAGAATTTTCTAGAATTTTTCTGGATTTTTCTGCAATTTATTTTGATTTATTTGGACTTAAAATAATTTTTAAATGATTTTCTAAATTAAATAATTAATAACCCAGAAATTCACCCATGGGGGTGGCCCACCTGTCGGCGCTACTACTGTAGCAGCCTCTATCCCCTATATATATGCATGTATATTCACAAACCCTAATTAAATTCCAGCCGCCTTTTGTGGGAGAACTCATCTAGGGTTTCCGACTTCCCGAGGTGATTCCCGTCAACCCCGACCTCCGTTTAGCGCGCTGTTTTTTTTGTTGGATTCGTATTGAGGTAATCTCTCCAGATATATAATTTATTTTCGAATATTCTGAACATAAATTTTTGGAAAATTCGTGGAGTGTCGGTTGTCCGAAACTTGACGCGTTTCAGTGTTTTCGAGTTTTCGGGAGAACCAGAAATCGAAATCATGATCCGTTTAAAGTTTCGGAAAGCTGACACAGAGACCTTCGACATATATTTTTCCCAGAAATTAATTCGCATATTTACTATTTTATTTATTCTGTTGAACTCAGAACTGATTGTTCGATCTCCGTTTTGGTCACGGTTAGCCATAACGGCGATATCTTTCGACCAAAGCATGATTTTGAGGCACGGTCAATTCCAGCGCACTCGTGGCGCTGAAATATACCAAGATGCACTTTCAAAATTGAGAGTTCACAACGTTTGACCAAAAGTCAACGGCATGTCTCGTTTTGCGTGCCATAGTTTCCGAAATTGAGAAACGCGACTTTTGATGGCCAAACTTGCATATATAGATTATATTCAGAATATTATTAAGTTAAATTAGGTTTTTAAGTGAATTATTATAGAATTAATTATTATTTAACTTAGTAACCCAACTAGCCACTATTTAGAACTAGAACATTAGAATTAATTTATAGTTTTCGTGCACTGTTCGTGGTGCGTTGTATGATATAGGTTGACAGCTTCTAGATCGGCTTTTGCTTCACCCTCGGCTTGTGACTACGATTGTACAAGGATTCAGGCAAGTGCACTTTCTGATTGCTTTTCGATTCATAGTATCCTTTTCATTTCATGTCTATACATACATCTTGCTGCTTGTTGACACGCTCGTCACACGGAGTAGTCGGGAGGGGAAATACTAAGTAAATACGTGAACAAACCTAATTTTATTACTGAACGATAGCTAAGTCATACACATGCACGTATGATTTAGCCGTACCATTACTGAACGATAGCCATCGTATGATGTGCCGTATTAGCCCAGCCGTTCACGTATTAAAAGGTATTTCACACCACTTAGATAGATGTCTTTTATTAGCTTTTCCTTGTTTATTTCTCTATCGTGTTATGACATCACTTTATCTTACAGTTTTTATTCCTCATATGCTATTTTCATGTCTTGATAATTCTATTGTGTTTTGCACTGCCGTCGGTTTGTGTGCTTGTTCCAATCCTGACTGGATAACCAACATTTTTCAGGTTTAGCCGCGATCACTCTTAGCACTTGGGGAGGCTTGGGTATGCTGAGGTCGACCTAGAAATAGAAAGCAATTGTATCAATTTTCATTAACTGCAAATCTTGTATTTTCTTTAATTACAAAAGTTGTAAATTTGTAATAAACTTAGAATTGTGAATGAGCAGTATTTGTGATAATTGTGAGCATTTATTTCTTGCGGGCTTGACAGCGTTCTACCGCCGACTCTGCGGCGTAGGCTGGCTTGGACACATCTCGTATCCGAAAAACGGGTGCGGGTCATGACAAGTCGCCTATACCGTGTTCCATAGCATCATTGTACATAGCTTATTGAGCTCGGTGTAGTTCAAAGATAACCCTTTATTGATGAAGTAAGGTATCTTTTCTAGGGGGATTACATCATCAGTGGGGGAAACATTGGTGTGGGTAGCCATATACTTGGCTAGCACAGGTTCCTCTTCGGCTACCCCTTGTGTGAACGAAGACTGAGAGGACGTCCTAGGAAGCTTGATTGTCAGTGGTTCAGTTGATGGCACAGAGCGGGGAGTTATTGGCAGACTAGTGACCCCCAGTTTGGCATTTGATGTGGAGCGAGGAGTGGCTGGTTCGCTGGAAGTATCAGACCTTGCATCGGGGTGACGACCCTTCCTGGAAAGGCGTATCGTCATGGGCCTGTTCGAGGGGTTGAGCTTCCCTGCTTGTGGTTGGCTGACTCTTGGTAACCTGATTGTTAGTGGCTCCGTTGTGGGTCTCGGCACTTGGCCGAACCTTGGCAGCCGGATTATCATCTGCTCCTCTTGCACCGAGAGACTGATCGTGTCCTTCCGCAGAGTGGCGGTGAGGGGTGCGGACTTGCCCAGTTTGCGAACTTGGAGGTGGATCGTTAGGGGTCCTTCTGATCCCGTGGCTATCTCATTATGAGCTTGTGCGTCTCCTTCATCAAGGTGCCTCTTCGACTTTTCGTATAGGCAGGAGTCTGAGAAGTAGGATTCGACCCCTTTGAAGGGATCGATATCAGCAAATTCTGTCTTCACGAAGCCGTATTTGTCGATGTATTTGAAGCACTGGTGTAGCGTGGAAGGCACGATCATATAATCATGTATCTATGGGTGCCCCAAGAGGATATTGTAAGAAGTGTCTGCATCTATGACATAGCAGGTGACTTCGGATTGGAGGTCGCCAATTTGACACTTCAGACGAATCTTCCCAACAGGATAGCTCCTGCCCGAATTGAAACCGCTGATGGCGGTGCTTGTAGGTGTCAGGCGATACATTGGGATACGGAGATGATGTAGCAGACCCTTCGGGATGATGCTTATGGAAGAGCCAGGATCAATGTGCATCCGATCTACCTTCACGTCGCCGATGTATCCCGTATAGTATAGCGGGCGATCATGTAAGTTGGTTTTGATGAGCATATCCTGCGGAGTGAAGACGATATTGGGCATTGCTCCCGTGCATGCACTGCCTTGGAGATCCACGGGTGAGTCTTCCCCGGTGAGGTTGGATTGAGCGAGATAGGCATCGACATTTTGGAGTGCTTCGCTCAATGCAATACGAACGTCCTTGGAGAGCCTTAGGAGTTCGTATAGTGACAATTTGGCCGAAGTGTTAGGCAATTGTGCTAAGATGTCAAAGTTATAGGTCCTCTTTAGCCCTTAGGCTGCATCCTTTCGGAGGGATTTGTCGAAGCGAGTCTCCTTCGGCCTAGGCTTGTCTGTCGTCGAAGGCTGAGCCGGTCCGAGAGCATTAGTTGTAGTGGGTTGATGATTTTCGATTGGGTTGTCAACCACAGGTTGGGATTGCGCTCCGGACCGCGTGACGACGGCTGTAGCTTCTTCGTTGTCTGCTGAGATTGTGTGGCAGGTCCTGATTTTTCTACTCTTCCTTTTGTTGGTGGAAGATAGTGTGGGCCGAGTTAATTCTGATACCAAGTCTGGATGGACCCACATGACCTTTCCTCGTGAGGTGGTGAGAGGTACTAGACCGGCAGCCTGATCTCGGAAAGGGAGAATTTTGGTAATCTCCATTGTTGCCAGAGGGACGGGCATCACCCCGTCTTGAGTCTCCGTCGGAGGAAAGCTGTCGAATTGTACGGACACTATATTGGCTGCTACGGTTACCTCTTCGAAGTCGATAGCCAGAGCGTTCGAATCAATGAGGCTTTGGATGTACCTTTTTAGTTGGTAGCAGTCGTGTGTAGCATGGTGTACATAACGGTGATAATGGCAGAACTTTGGGTTCTCCAGATCAGCCGGCCGAGGCTCCCATCTTGGTACAGGAAGATGAATTCTACCCCCTTGTATGAGCATGTCTAAGATAGGCTTGACGTGGCCGTCTTCGAAGGAGTAATCGATTTGCGGCCATTGTTTGTCTGCTGGTTGTGACTCGGGCTTTTGTGCCGTGTCAGCCACCATAGCATGCTTTCCCTTGCTGTCTCGATTGTTGGAGGGGTTACCCCCATTATCGTTGTTGGGACGCTTGCCCTTGTTTTCTCCTTCCAAGATGTGCAACTCCAGTTGGCGAGCCTTCTTTAGTCGTTCTTCGGCGCTTGTGGCGCTGAGGATGAATGCCTTCCAATCTTTGAATTGACTTTCGCCCATCCAGAGACTGATCGTAGGAAGCAGTCTCTTTTGGCAGATCTCAATCAAAGAGGAATATGGATTTTCGGAGGGCAGCTTCATGGCGGTCTGGCGGAACCGCTCGATGTAGTTCCTTGTCAACTCCTTCTCCCCTTGGACGACGTCCATGAGAGTGGACATAGTGACGTCCTGTCCTACTTCGTAGAATCGCTCCAAGAACAGGTGCTTGAAGCCGACGAAGGAGTGGATGCAGTTGTCCGGTAGATTACGGTACCAATCGAAGGCGACCCCTTCTAACGCCCCAATGAATAACCGTGTGAGGATGGCATCATCATGGGGCAGATGGTCGGTGGTAACCTCGAAGTAAGTGATGTACCGACTTGCTGAGGTTTTGCCATCATACGGGTTGATATTGAACGACTTATATCTTGGTGGGAATGGAACATCCCTCCATTCAGCAGGGTATGGTTGCCGTATTCTGAGATCTTGAGCGTTTTCTCGGGCATAGAACGTGGCTCGGAGCTCCTGGACCTCTCTCCTTACTTCTCGGGTCTCATCTGTCGCGGTAGGGGCTGTTATTTCGGGAGGATTATTGCCCGAGTTTGGTGCCGCTGAGTTTGAATCTATATTGACCGTAGGTCCCGTGCTTGTTTGACCAGGCGTTCCTCCTTGTAGAGTGGGCAGGGCCGCTTTAATCTCGTCTACAGATTTGACCAAAGCAAGTAATATGGCTTCGAGACTGTCAATGCGCTGCGATCACTGGAACCACCTTGATTTCCGTCCATCATGAACACCGTCCTTACGTGAGGAGTGATGGAAGGGACGGTGGAGGATGTGCCCTCCGAGTCGTACTCGTGTACCGAGAAGTCATCGGGATATGTGGGAATATTATTTTCTGGTTCGGACTCGGAGGGAGCAGTACCCCCAGCCTCAGAGTTTACTTCGTCTTGAGAATCACGGGTGTCCTCGGGGACATCGGTGCCTGTCGTACCTGATGGGATAATCGTTTCCCCGGGCTCGGGTCCTTGAAACATTGGATTGTTGCTGATGTTCGGATGAGTGCTACCCCCAACCCCCAGCGATGCGGATAATGAATTTCCTACTGCAGCAGATTTCGTCTTTGAACGGGTGTGTTGGAATACTACGGTGGAAGACAACCGTTTAGACGACAGTTTCGTAGCTGTAGTGGTTGATATCTTGGGACTGGAGATGCTTGTCTTTTTTCCCTCCTTTCGGTGGGGACCTTTTGAGCAGAATTGCAGGAGACAACAGGGGGTACCTTATCTTCTGAGCTCGGGTGCTATAGTCTTTGGAAGACGGACGGCCGATCTTCCATTACTGTCGCGTTATTGCAGCAGCAATTGACGATGATTTGGGTGCAGCGATGTCCAAGCGAGGACTGTTTGCACGCCGGCACTCCTTCTCTTTCTTTGCATTTGTGGAGGATCGTCTCCCGCAGGTCAGAGGAACTACTCTGTCCATTTGCCGCCGGGGGCTGGACTCGAGCGGTTGCATACAACTTCCCATCCGAGGCCCGTGTGATAGTCAACGGGACGCCCCGGTAGTCAGAGGTTGGGACAGCTGACTGGACCCGATGAGTCCGTGATGTCCTAGACTTCCTCCTTTTAGCACCTGCGGGTGCGTAATTGGGGGAGTCCAAGTTGAATAACAGAGAGTCTGGCTTATCATCCACAGAAGTATCAGGGTCAGGACCGTATGAGAGACGGTCGAAGACTGATCTAGATAAGCGTGAAACGGATGCTATGCGGCTAGGGTTGGGTACCGTGCAGGCTGTCTGCATGCGGTTGTCTTCTGCCGTCGGATGAATTATTTTTGTGCGGCTAGGAGTCACGACCGTACAGGCTGGCTGCATACGGTTGGCAATTATGTCCGTATGGGTTTTCTGCAAGCGGTTGACTCCCATAGCCGTATGAGTTTCATCCGTGTGATTGGCAACTGTAGCCGCATAAGCTATGCGGCTGATAGATATGGCCGCATGAGTTTTCTTCATGCGGCTGGAGGATGAAGCCGCATGAGCTTTCTCCCTGCGGCTGATACCCTTATGCGGCTCGGATCTCATAGAGTTCCTCATTGCCCCTGCAAGTCTAGCATCATAGTGTTTTCTTCTGCCAGACTTGGGGACAACAGAGTTATCTACGATCTGAAGTGGGGCCACAGGGGGATCTGGCTCGCCATTTTGAACAACGGAGGGTGTCTCCGTAAGAGCTTCAGTAGGAACGAAGGATCGGGGTCTCCACTCCTTACGGGCCTTCTTCGTGCGGGTTCGCTTCTGGACCGGGCCAGTGCTCTTGTCGGAGAGCATCTCTTCGAATGCCTGTTGGTCGAACTAGGCGACCATCTTTTGTCGAGTGGAGCCAAGCTTGGCTGCATTCGATTGCGTCACCAACTCCTCATTCGTGGAGAAGTTTGTCCCCAGCAGAGTCGCCATCGTGTTTGCCATAAAATATAAAAGAACAGAACAATTATCGGAGGACCGAACTTTTACTTCACGTTACAAACTCGCTTGTACAAAGAAAGCCTAGGAACGAAAACCTAGGTACAACAGTCTAAGTACAATTGTTTATTTTAGATTCTGGGGGGTGACGATAGAGGCTCGGAAAGGCGACGGCAGCCCTGCCTTACTCCTTGGACGATCGGTATGCAGCCTTGTCTCCCTGTGAAAAGATGGTAGGCGTTGACGAAGAAATGCTCTTCTTGCTCCTCTGTTGCTCTTCTGGCTTCTCTCTCTCTCTCTGTGTATTCTTTTTCTTTCTGACTATTGGGGGGGTCTCTCTGTATATACGTATTTTTCTCTCTGAAATTGTATATCTTACAAGGGAATGGCACCTTACTATTTATAATAGTGGGATATGATCATTAGGGTTGCCAATGATTAGCTTTTGGAGATGGCGGCGGCTTGGAGATTGGTCCATCTTGGCCATTCATTTTAATTATGATGAATCTGGGCCATTATGTGTAGATTGTACCAAATCCCATGAGCAATTAATGCTGATTGGAATAAATCTTCCTTATACTGATCTTCTGATATCTGCGAATAAACCAGATCTATTCTTCTGCCACGTGTCCCAGATCTATTGGGACCTGACCCAATCTTTAATGGTAGCCAATCTGAGGAATTAATCGGTTTAGAACACGTGTCCTAGGAGCTGCTGGGGGGAATCTGGACCGCATGAATAGTAAGCCACATATGAATGTGAGCCGCATATGAATGTGAGCCGCATATGAATATGAGCCCACGTGTCAGGGCTGCATGGGCAGTGGCCTTTACTTGAGTCATCTAACCACAGAGGAGTAATCCTTGTGGGCCGCATAGGTATATATCCACCTGGTCCGCATGGATATGATCTTCATGAACCGCATGAGAAGTCCTCGCTTGATCCGCATGAGGCTTTCATGGCCTGAGCCGCATAGGATGGATTCACTTCTGAGCCGCATGGGAAGTCCTTTGCTCGAGCCGCATGAGGCTCCTATGGCCTGAGCCGCATAAGATTTATTCTGAGCCGCATGAGAAGCGAGCCGCATACGAATCCCCACGTGGCAAGGCCACGTGGCATTTTTATGGCTCTCGGGGGATTTGTGTCAGAGATTTCTTTCCTCTTCCCTAGAGATTCATCATTATGGCAGAGCCATAATTACCTGCCTTTGGTGTCAGGGCTGTCAACTTTTCAGAGGGGTCAGCCGTCATAGCAATTAATGCAGCATGGGTGGAGGGAAGCAATATCAGGCCACGTGTCTTCTGAGCTGCATAAAATGCTTTGGGCCGCATAGCTCCTTGTGCCGCATGATTCAATGAACTGCATGCATTTTCTGAGCCGCATGGATCTTTTCTGGCCGCATGAATCATTTCCTTTTGTATTTTCCATGCTTCTACAATATCATTGTATACTGAGTTAACCTATCAATTCCACGGGCGTGGCTCGATAGAGAGATAAATATAGTGTGTGTCGAACACTAGATAGAACAATTGAAATGAATCGTACATCAAATGTACGAGTCGATATTAACATTGAATATCGTAAAGGCGAGTGTCTCGGTACGCAAGCTATAAGAACATGGGATAACTGTATCGACGAGTGCCCCAGTGCATAAGTAATTCCGTGCCCCCGTGCACGAGTTAGCATGTTAGAACATTGAAAGACTATATCGGTGTGAGTGCCTCAGTGCACGAGCGATAGAACATTGAATACCTTATCGAGGCGTGCCTCAGTTGCACGAGTCGAAAGGATAGAACATAAGAATAATGTGTTGAATACTACGACGTAGAATATGGAAACATGGCTTCGAGACGTGCATTGAATGCACGATGCAAGGAAAGACGGCGAATGTTTGCAACTGCACAATACTTACAAAGGATGGCATCGTTGAGACGAGAAAAACAGTTGTGGCATAACTGTCGATGCAACATGGTGCCTTCGAAATGTTCGTGGCCTTCGGGAGTTCATTGAAAACATTGGGACATTGTGCTAATTGAAATAGATATAAACAAACTTGCTTAGTTGTATGAAAGATATTATGCGTTGCATGGTGTACTTAAAGACATATTGCCCGTGCACGGGTGTTATCTTCTCTCGAACGTTGATCACCAGGGCATTGGGACCGTTCGGCCTAGGAGGGACTGCGGGTAAAATCAGTATTGTTGGTGCACTTCATTTAGACGGGTAGCGACCTTCTAGTGAATGTGATAAGCCACTTACTCGAGTATTTCAGAGGTCCTCTGATTGTTTGGGTTAGCAACCGCAACAGAGTGATCATCGTCTTACATATTCGATTTGATAAATATAAGTCCATTCTAGCCCGGAAAGCTAGTGACCTTCATATAGTGTCACGACCCGGTCCCCAAATACTTGGGTCGAATCGGATCATGTCCAGCCTGCACCGTTGATGAGACGGCGGCAGTAAGCTGTAATCCATATGCAGGCAAATCAACAACAAATACTAAGATTGCCACAACTTTTAATTAATCGATAATTTAAAATTTGTTCTGATACAAAAGATCCATAAACTGAAAATAACATAGAAACAACTAAACTCTCAAACTAGAGTAGCATCTATGGAGACGCCACAACATCCGCCTCAGATGGAAGTACCGCCGGGTACAAATCAGGATCATAGTAGCTATTGATCAGCATCTCCAGGTCATCAGTAGTACCTACGGTTATCCAGTCAGGAAATGAGCAAAGTACAATTTATGCTAATCTTGACAATTAATTTAACAATAAAATCATGCACTTTTAAACAGTTTGAAGATGAACAGTTTTGAAATAATACAGTACAGTGATATGAATAGGTAATGAATATGACCGGATTGGGTACAGTAGTATCCTAGCGATACGGTATGTCTTGTCCCCGTGTGAAGAGGGGAAAGCTAATACAGTCAGTTATACTAATTTTGGATTTGGTCATATCCACTACTCTACTCCCCCAATCCCCAACAGTACGGTCAGTACTCTCGAAAGAGTTCGTGTATAACAGTGGTTTAAACTTGCAATGAAGTGATTATTAAATAATTGTAATCAACATAAATGTACTTGCCTTAAAATTGATCGAACTGGAGGGTTGGTTCTTCGGGGTTGATGGTCAAAAACTACCTCGAAACCCTACATTGTCTCAGAATCAAACCATTCAGAACTGCCACACTAGTTGCAATCTCTAGTTGTTTCCTAATCAAGTTTTAGTCTTTTGATTATGCAAACACAAACAAAACGTTTATTTATTAATGCGTTGTAATTAAGAATCGTAAATTTACATTTAATTTCGAGAAAATCGTATTTTTCGGTTTATTTGGAAAAACGTGGTATTTTCTAATTATATAAATATAAAACTAAGTTTTTCCCTTTATAATGAGAAATACATGAATTTTTATTTAAATTTATAACTTATTTTTTCTAAGTGACAAAACATTAATTATTATATTCCTTTGAAAAAATACAATAAATATTTATTATTTTATACTACGTTTTCGTATCAAAATCATCAGAAAAGAAAAAAAACATAAATAAAACCTAAGCTATTACAATCCCACAACCAGAACAAATAAATAGGCTTATGCCTTTACATTCCCAAGAATTAAAATAAGAGAAAATTCGTTAGTCCTGTAAACTGCCTACAAATTAAATATGAATAATATTTAATAATTCTAATTAAAATATAAAATATTATTGAGTCTCAGAACTGGTCCAATCGTCATTTTTTATAGCTAATGCCTCAACGTCCGGATGAAACCGATTTCGTTTGCAGTTAGCCGGGGCCCATTGACCAATACGGTCGTCGCCTAAAAATCCAAAAATAGTATTCTTTTCCGAAATTCATTTTAAAATTATATAATCAAAATTTTATAGAAATTTTGCAGCATTCCCTCTATTTTCGGGATAACCCAAAACTGGGAAACGTGCCGATTTTTTCTGCAAAATAAATCCCAAACCAGGGATACCCCAATATAATCATAAAACTATTTTCCGAAATAAAATTGAAGTCTTGAAATGATATCAGAATTCCCGAAGTAATATCGGAACTAACAGAATCCTTTCCAAAATAATTCTCGGAATTTTTGAGAAAAATCACAGAAATGTTTCCAAAGGTTTTAGAAAATTCCGAAATCAAAAGATAATCGAAACAAACCAACAACATACAAATTCCGAAGAAACTTCGGAAAAAATCAAAATGGTAACGTAATTGAAACGTAACCAAAAACTCTGAATTTCGAAGGAATCGGTGGACCAATTTTTTATCATAGACTAAAAGAACTATGGGACTATCTAGAAGTTACCAAAATCGACGGAATCCGAAGTGATGCCTTGGACTCGGAACTTTCAGCGTTTGTGGACAATAGAAAACCACAGATCTGAGTCGGGCACGCTGACCGAGTGGGGCAGAGTCGTCGAAACCGCCAAGAACAACAGCGTCGACGAAAAACGTCGGAAAGCTCAGGAACTAGGGCACGACAGGGGTTTCGGCCAGGGAAGAGAACCAACCAAGGAGACGCACAAGGGCGCGGGGTGCTCGGCTAAAGGCCAGCGAACTAGGGCAGATCCGCGAGGTGGTTGCCGATGGGAGCTCGGCGGGGAGGAGGCCGCACGGGGCGGGTCGGCGGTTGACCAAGGGCGCCGGCGGGACAGCGGGCGCAGCGAGTGGAGAGGGGCGCGTTGGGGGCGGATCCGCGGGGTGCGGTCGACCGAGGAGTCGCCGGAGTCGGTTTGGCGCGGGTCGGCAGAGAAGAGGGAGCTAGGGCACGTTTTTTTTTTTGGTGGAGAGAAAGTGATGGGGATGATAATGGTGGTGAAGAAGAGGGTTTAAATAGGGAGAGAATGAATGGGGGTTACTCAAGCTCAACGGCCATGGCCGTTCGGGAGATGATCGGCCAAGAGACTGAGGCTCCATCGGTTTCTCACAGAGAAGAGTTAATCCCTTCTCAAATGAGAGTTATTCTCTCAAAATAGTTAATGGGTATTATACTTATGGGTTTAAGTGATTTTCTTTATGGGTTTGGGCCTAAGGCTTAACTCACTGGTTTGGATATTCAAACAATTGGACTTTAAGAAGAATAAGGAATAGACTAAATTTTTTTTAACAAAACCATGGTTTCAATGGGTTTAAAAAGAATTTAAGACTTTTTTTCTTTATAAAATTATAACTAAATATTTTTTTCCTAAAATATATTCGGGCTTAGAATTAGGTTCGGGACTGGGCCAGTCAATCAAAAATCCAAATTTATTTTTTTTAAAAAAATAATTTTCTATTTAACAATAAAAATAATAATAATTTGAAAAATCAAATTAGCAAACACATATTTAAATAAATTGAATTTTACGGGTTTCACAACCTTCCCTCCTTAAGAAATTTCGTCCTCGAAATTTAAAAGGATAAGGTTAGAAATTACCTCAGGTCTCAAACAAGTACGCGTACTGCTCCCGTATCTCATCCTCTCGTTTCCAGATAGACTCGCCTGGGAAATCGTGCCTCCACATAACTCTGACTATGGGAGTCACCGAAGTCATGGTCCTCTTCTCACCTCTGTCCAAAATTGCCACTGGCTTCTCTGGTACTGTAAGACTCGGTCCAATCTCCAGCTCCGAGTGGTCCAAGATGTGACTTGGATCCGGGATGTAGCGTCTGAGCTACGAAACGTGGAAGACGTTGTGCATGCCCTCAAGATTAGCTGGTAGAGCTAACTGATACGCCACTTCACCAATTCGGCTCAAAACTTGAAATGGTCTGATATATCTGGGACTCAGCTTCCCAGCTCTGCCAAATCGGATAGTTTCTCTGGTAGAAGAAATCTTCACAAAGACACTATCTCCTTCTTTAAACTCCAGTGGTCGACGACTGCTATCTGCCCAATGCTTCTGCCTGTCTTGGGCGATCCTGAGCTTGTCTCTAATTACCTTCACTTTTTCGGCTACATCAGTCACCATCTCTGGCCCCAGTAGTACTCTTTCTTCTACATCGTCCCATGCAAGTGGAGTACGGCAACGACGTCCATAGAGTGCTTCAAATGGGGTCATACCAATGCTAGCTTGGTAACTGTTGTTGTAGGAGAACTCCACTAAATGTAAGTGATCCTCCGAAGATCCTCCGAATTCCAAGACGCAAGATCTTAGCATATCTTCTAGCGTCTGGATGGTCCTCTCAGATTGTCCGTCAGTTTGGGGATGATAGGATGTGCTAAACTTCAGTTTTGTTTCCAAGCTGTCATGCAAACTCTTCCAAAAATATAAGGTAAATCTAGTATCTCTGTCAGATACAATACTTACCGGTACTCCATGAATCCGGTAGATATGCTGCATGTACAGTGCCGCCAGCTTCTCGGTGGATAAACCAACCTTGAAGGGAATAAAGTGTGCCGACTTAGTCAATCGGTCCACAATAACCCAAATAGCGTCCTTCCCTCCTTGGGATCGAGGTAGTCCTGAGACAAAGTCCATTGTTATATGCTCCCACTTCCACTCCGGAATGTCCAGCGGCTGTAGAAGTCCTGCGGGTCTCTGTCTACTAGCCTTCACTTGTTGGCAAATCAAGCATCTATCCACAAATTTGGATACATCCTTCTTCATTCCATACCACCAAACGATGGTACGCATATCCCGATACATCTTATTAGCTCCAAGATGTATAGAATACTGTGACTGGTGCGCTTCTTGCATCAGCTCATTCCTTAATTCGCTAGATGGTACACACAGCCTCGTACCATTCTTCAATGCTCCATCACTGGCGATAGAGAAACCTTCAAGTGTTCCTGCCAGCACTTCATCTCTGAGCTTGCAAAGCGTCTCGTCTTGGAATTATGTCTCCTTGATTTTGTCCATCAGACTTGAACGCAATTGTAACTGCATCATGGTTGAGTCAGCTCCAGGTACATCAGCTTCTCGCCCCAGTTCCTTCATCTTCTCCTCAGGCAGTACAATCTCCAGACCAAGCTTCTCTATGTCCTCCAACAAGTGCCGCTCCTTGGTCAAGAACATCGCCACTGGGTATCGACTAAGTGCATTTGCAACCACATTAGCCTTACCCGGATGGTACTGCAGGTCGATGTCAAAATCTTTCATCAGTTCTAGCCACCTTCTTTGTCTCATGTTTAGCTCTTTCTGAGTGAAAACATATTTCAGACTTTTGTGGTCTGTATATATTTCCACTCTCTCTCCATAGAGATAATGCTTCCATAGCTTCAATGCAAAGATGACTGCAGCAAGCTCCAGGTTATGTGTGGGATAATTCTTTTTATGGTTCCATAATTGCCTAAATGCGCAAGTAATCACTTTACCATTTTGTTGAAGAACGCAGCCCAGTCCTTTTCCAGAGGCATCACTGTAGATTGAGAAACCACCAGTTCCTGCGGGTAGCGCAAGGATTGGTGCAGTGGTCAGCCTCTTCTTAAGCTCCTTGAATGCAGCCTGGCAATCTTCCGTCCAGATGAACTCTTCATTCTTCCGAGTAAGCTTCGTCATCGGTTCAGCAATTCTGGCAAAATCCTTCACAAACTTTCGGTAGTAGCCAGCCAAGCCCAAGAAACTTCTGATCTCAGCAACTGAGCTTGGGGTAGACCACTTCTCCACAGCAGCTATCTTCTTAGGATCCACCGAAATTCCTTCTCCTGTGACAACATGGCCAAGAAAATCTACCTTGTCTAGAAAAAATTCACATTTGGATAGGTTACCATATAACTTCTTTTTCCTCAAAGTTCCCAGAACTTTCCTGAGGTGCTCCTTATGCTCCTCTTCATTCTTCGAATAGATCAAAATGTCATCAGTGAAGACAACAACAAATTTATCTAAGTATTCATATAAAACCTTGTTCATAAAGTTCATGAATACAACAGGAGCATTTGTCAGTCCAAACGGCATGACCAAGAATTCAAACTGTCCATACTTGGTGTTGAACGCCGTCTTGGGAATGTCCTCCTTCCTGACCTTGATCTGATGGTAGCCGGATCTGAGATCAATCTTTGAGAACACCTTGGCTCCACTGAGTTGGTCAAACAGGTCATCGATCCGGGGCAAAGGGTACTTGTTCTTGATTGTGATATTGTTCAGCGCCCGGTAGTCGATGCACATCCTCACAGTTCAGTCCTTCTTGGGAACAAACAAGACAGGTGCTCCCCAGGGTGAAGCTCCGTCTCGTATAAATCCCAAAGCCTTCAATTCATTGATCTGATCTTTCATCTCTTTGGCCTCCTTCGGGTTGACTCTGTAGCATCCTTTAGAAATAGGAGAAGAGCCGGGGACTAGGTCAATGGTGAACTCTATGTCTCGGTCTGGGGGTAACCCGGGAAGACTATCAGGAAAGACATCCATAAATTCTACTATGATAGGATGGAGAGGTTCGGATTCTTCTGTAATAGAGGTGTAGGTAACACACTCCATATCCTCCGGAGTTCGAGATATTTCAAACTCCGGTTCTCCAGGTGGGCTGAATACTACACATCCTTTGTGACAGTCTATCAGCGCATGCTGCTTACTCAACCAGTCCATCCCTAGGACTATATCATAGTTGGGTAAGGGCATTACAAGCAAAGGTGCTATGAATTGGTGGCCTAATATGGTGATAGGGCAATTACAGGTCTCAGTGATAGGTAGGGGTCCTCCACCGGTCTTGACTCTACAAATTTTCTTACTAAAGCCCGTATCTATGTGGTGTGTAGAGATAAATTTTATGGATATGAAACTATGTGATGCTCTTGAATCAAATAAAGCTAAGACAGGATAGAAATGCACATAAATGAAACCTGCAATGACATCAGCTGTAGGTTCCTGCTCCGGCTCTTGTTCCTCTGCTGCTAGGGCAAAAGCTCGCCCAGTCTTCTGTTGATGTTGCCCAAATTGTTGTTGCTGAGTGGGCAGAGGTCCTTTCTACGGAGTTGCTCCAGTCCGGTTAGTTGACAAAGGGCAGTCCCTCACTTGATGGGTGGAAGACCCACAGACTAGGCAGTGCCCTAGCCTCTTCCTGCAGATGTTTGCCAGATGTCCCGGCCTCTTGCAAAAGTCGCAGACGGGGATCTGCCTCTGATGCGCCTTGTCATTGTTCCTCGTCTGCTGGTAGGGAGGACGGTTGTTGTTGCTGTTGTTGTTGTTGTTGTTATTAGGCTTCTTCTGATTACCCTGGAAGTTGTTAGTTCCGGGATAATCCCTCTTCAAACGAGCAGGTTGACTCTTCTCTATATCTTGTGCTCGCTCCAGAATCTTCTCATAAGTCTTAGCACCGCCTGAGATCACATGGGTGCGGATCTCTTCTCTTAGCCCATATCTGAACCTTTCAGCACGATCATCAGGGTCAGCCTCCAGATTCTTGCCAAAACGGCTGAGTTGGCCGAATTCTGCCGTATATTCACCCACAGTCATACTTCCTTACTTCAGATTTTGAAATTTCCTCTCCATCTCCCGTAACTCTGATGTTGGGAAGAACTTCCTCTTGAACAACCTCTTGAAGGTGTCCCAGTCAATCTGCCTATCCTGGAGTCGGGGTTCATTCCGATATCAGGTGCTTGCTACATTTTGCAGTTGGAGTCCCACTACTTCAGCCTTGAGGTCTTCTGGAAGCCGAGCAACGCTTAGAAGACCCTCCATATTATCGAGCCATTCATCAGCATAGACGATTCCCTCGGTTCCCTTGAAGGGTCGAGGGTTCTGCTTCTTGAAACTCTCAATATCGCCCACCTTGGCAGGCCTTGGTTCCTGTTGAGCTGCTTCTCCTCTCTCCAGTGCAGCCATTGCCACGCTATGGACATTTTCTATGCCTTCTCTCATAATGGCCGTCTGCTCGCGATGAGCTTCAGCTTGAGTTCTCTGGGCTTCTAGCACTCCTCTTAGCAGACCTATGAGGTCGGTGGGGTCTACAGGCACCGGTGGGGCAGCTGGAGTGGGCGAAACCACAGGGGGCTGCATCTCCGTCCGAGAAGATGATGGATTCGTCGTCATATTAAGGGGACGGTCGGCCAGCTGCCGAGGTGTAGGATCCGGACTTGATTGGGGAGGTGGGGTATGATCAGGTGTTGACATCCCATCGCCAGCAGGGTTGGTTTTGTCAGTGGCCATTCTCTGGAAGGTTTAGGATATAGACATAAGCAAGGTAGCCTATCTATAATCAAACAAAAATATTAATAATATATTTCGGTCCTATGTTGTGACAAATTAACGTTCTAGTGTTCTATATGTCTCTAACTAGGTTTTCCTAAGTTGTTGATTAGACATGCATGGGCCACCACTAAAAATATGTCACGACCCGGTCCCCAAATACTTGGGTCGAATCGGATCATGCCCAGCCTGCACCGTTGATGAGACGGCGGCAGTAAACTGTAATCCATATGCAGGTAAATCAACAACAAATACTAAGATTGCCACAACTTTTAATTAATCGATAATTTAAAATTTGTTCTGATACAAAAGATCCATAAACTAAAAATAACATAGAAACAACTAAACTCTCAAACTAGAGTAGCATCTATGGAGACCCCACAACATCCTCCTCAGATGGAAGTACCGTCGGGTACAAATCAGGATCATAGTAGCTATTGATCAGCATCTCCAGGTCATCAGTAGTACCTACGGTTATCCAGTCAGGAAAGGAGCAAAGTACAATTTATGCTAATCTTGACAATTAATTTAACAATAAAATCATGCACTTTTGAACAGTTTGAAGATGAACAGTTTTGAAATAATACAGTACAGTGATATGAATAGGTAATGAATATGACCGGATTGGGTACAGAAGTATCCTAGCGATATGGTATGGCTTGTCCCCGTGTGAAGAGGGGAAAGCTAATACAGTCAGTTATACTAATTTTGGATTTGGTCATATCCACTACTCTACTCCCCCAGTCCCCAACAGTACGGTCAGTACTCTCGAAAGAGTTCGTGTATAACAGTGGTTTAAACTTGCAATGAAGTGATTATTAAATAATTGTAATCAACATAAATGTACTTGCCTTAAAATTGATCGAACTGGAGGGTTGGTTCTTCGGGGTTGATGGTCAAAAACTTCCTCAAAACCCTACATTCGGAAATCTGTCTCAGAATCAAACCATTCAGAACTGCCACACTAGTTGCAATCTCTAGTTGTTTCCTAATCAAGTTTTAGTCTTTTGATTATGCAAACACAAACAAAACGTTTATTTATTAATGCGTTGTAATTAAGAATCGTAAATTTACATTTAATTTCGAGAAAATCGTATTTTCTGATTTATTTGGAAAACGTGGTATTTTCTAATTATATAAATATAAAACTAAGTTTTTCCCTTTATAAGGAGAAATACATGAATTTTTATTTAAATTTATAACTTATTTTTTCTAAGTGACAAAACATTAATTATTATATTCCTTTGAAAAAATACAATAAATATTTATTATTTTATACTACGTTTCCCTACCAAAATCATCAGAAAAGAAAAGAAACATAAATAAAACCTAAGCTATTACAATCCCACAACCAGAATAAATAAATAGGCTTATGCCTTTACATTCCCAAGAATTAAAATAAGAGAAAATTCGTTAGTCCTGTAAACTGCCTACAAATTAAATATGAATAATATTTAATAATTCTAATTAAAATATAAAATATTATTGAGTCTCAGAACTGGTCCAATCGTCATTTTTTATAGCTAATGCCTCAACGTCCGGACGAAACCGTTTTGTTTGCAGTTAGCCAGGGCCCATTGACCAATACGATCGTCGCCAAAAAACCCAAAAATAGTATTCTTTTCCGAAATTTATTTTAAAATTATATAATCAAATTTTTATAGAAATTTCGGCAGCATTCCCTCTATTTTCGGGATAACCCAAAACTGGAAAACGTGCCGATTTTTCCTGCAAAATAAATCCCAAACCAGGGATACCCCAATATAATCACAAAACTATTTTTCGAAATAAAATCGAAGTCTTGAAATGATATCGGAACTAATAGAATCTTTTCCAAAATAATTCTCGGAATTTTCGAGAAAAATCACAGAAATATTTCCAAAGGTTTTGGAAAATTCCGAAATCAAAAGATCATCGAAACAAACCAACAGCATACAAATTCCGAAGAAACTTCGGAAAAAAATCAAAATGGTAACGTAATTGAAACGTAACCAAAAACTCCGAATTCCCGAAGGAATCGGTGGACCAATTTTTCATCATAGACTAAAAGAACTATGGGACTATCTAGAAGTTACCGAAATCGACGGAATCCGAAGTGATGCCTCGGACTCGGAACTTTCAGCGCTTGCGGACAATAGAAAACCACAGATCTTAGTCGGGCACGCTGACCGAGTGGGGCAGAGTCGCTCGGAACTGCCAAGAACAATAGCGTCGACAAAAAATGTCAGAAAGCTTAGGAACTAGGACACGACAGGGGTTTCGGCCAGGGAAGAGAACCTACCAAGGAGACGCGCAAGGGCGCGGGGTGCTCGGCCAAAGGCCAGCGAACTAGGGCAGATCCGCGAGGTGGTTGCCAAAGGGAGCTCGGCGGGGAGGAGGCCGCACGGGGCGGGTCGACGGTTGGCCGAGGGCGCCGGCGGGACAGCGGGCGCGGCGAGTGGAGAGGGGCGCGCTGGGGGCGGATCCGCAGGGTGCGGTCGGCCGAGGAGTCGCCGGAGTCGTGCTGGCGCGGGGCGGCAGAGAAGAGGGAGCTAGGGCACGGTTTTTTTTGGTGGAGAGAAAGTGATGGTGATGATAATGGTGGTGAAGAAGAGGGTTTAAATAGGGAGAGAATGAACGGGGGTTACCGAAGCTCAACGGCTATGGCCGTTCGGGAGATGATCGACCAAGAGACCGAGGCTCCATCGGTTTCTCACAGAGAAGAGTTAATCCATTCTCAAATGAGAGTTATTCTCTCAAAATAGTTAATGGGTATTATACTTATGGGTTTAAGTGATTTTCTTTATGGGTTTGGGCCTAAGGCTTAACTCACTGGTTTGGATATTCAAACAATTGGACTTTAAGAAGAATAAGGAATGGACTAAAATTTTTTTTTATAACAAAACCATGGTTTCAATGGGTTTAAAAAGAATTTAAGAATTTTTTCTTTATAAAATTATAACTAAACATTTTTTTTCCTAAAATATATTCGGGCTTAGAATTAGGTTTGGGACTGGGCCAGTCAATCAAAAATCCAAATTTATTTATTTATTTTTTTAAAAAAATAATTTTCTATTTAACAATAAAAATAATAATAATTTGAAAAATCAAATTAGCAAACACATATTTAAAGAAATTAAATTTTACGGGTTTCACATATAGTTAAGGGCGATGGGTTGAAAGTGCAAGGTATACATACATTGTGCACATATAGATCCTGAATAGAGGACACTTATAACATAACATGGAAAGTTGATAGGCGTATTCACCTTGCATCGGTGCAAGGGCGTGTGCGTCGATATTGGTAAGAAGTCACTAAACAACACGAGATTGCTTGCCCGTTTACTTATACAAATTGAATAACATGCTTGCCATGATAACATGCTTTACAGTCTTCGAATATGCCATGAACTCATCCTACGAAGAACATAGAAAGAGAACTAAATTGTATGTTTGCATGAATCAATACAATACTAAATGTCGGTTTGTTAAGTGGGCCTTTGATCAGTACAACAAGGACGAAAGTACTAATCTCCCACTAGTTTGCTAGCAGGTTCAAAAAATGGTCTGCTCGGGGCGGAGCTTCGTTTGAATGCGTTGAGGCTTGGAATGCCGAAGCGTATTGAGGCGTGCAACCACATTGACGCTCAGACATGCAACAGGATTGATGCGCCCGAGATATAGTAGGTATGATGTATGGAACGATGAAATCCTTTGTGGGCAAGAGAGACCTTAGTGTTGTAGCCAATCTGGCATAAATTGTTGGGCTATCAAAAGCCTTTGTAATCTTCGTTCGAATATCAATAAAAAGAATTGTTTCGTATACTCTATTTTTCTTTTGTTGCTAATATCAATTCAAAGATAACTATTTGAGAACTTGTCATCTTGCCTTGCACGAGCGCAACTCCAGGCTCGTGCGGCATCACGCCCCCCTCCCTGCGAGGACGATGATTCGGGTGATTCCGGGTCGGGACATGCCAGAAAACCTATGAATACCTAAAATCACTTCACTTCGAGTCCACGCCTTGCCAGTGCGCTGCTGGCTGTAGTAAACCCATTCCATGATTCAAATTAATGGCTGCAGTGCGCAACTGTCCCGCCTTAGTAGGTCAACGAATACTCTTTCAACTTTACCCATAGGAATTCTATGGAGCTTTCGAAAAATTCAAACGAGTTCTAAAGTTCTAATCATGATAGTAAAAGATGTAGATATCTGTTCTTCAGGAATCAAGAAGATTTATCAAGGTAAATATGTGTTCTAATAGCTCTTGAGAATCAAGGGGTTGATTTGAAGTCAAGAGAAGTATCTGTTCTCCGACCTTTCCCTATTCAAGGATTTGAGGACATAAAATTGATTTGATCAAGACGAGCTTAGAAATAATAATTAACTTGGGGCTTTACAATGGAATAGAGATTGTAAGGGTGTCCGAATAACTTAACAAACAAAAACCAATATTATTGGCTTTGGAAAGTAACTTAGGAAGATATGTATATATAGGAAGATATATATATATATATATATATATATATATATATATATATATATATATATATATATATATAAAACCTATAGTGAAATCAACAATAATGATATTAACTATTCGACAGGTTTGAAGAATACTATAATTGGTCCAAGGGAAATCAACTGGAAGTTGTCAAAACCTACAAAGGAATTTAAAATGTCTACAACAAGTGGCTAATAATTTTAGATAAATTTGCTAAGGAAAGAGACAAAACTCTAAAATAATAATTGGCCAATTCCTTAAAAATAATGGAGATAGGGAATTTTTTTTAAAAAAAATCATAGAATTGAAGTCACGACTTAACACTTCTTTAGGCATTCATGAGAAGACATATCATATCAATAACACAGATATATAGTAATACTTATAATCATACAATCGACCTAAGCTGTGATTGAGTATTTCTATATTATAGTCTAACAGGTTCCCTAATAGTACTCTATGGCCTAAGTACTATTAAGATGAGACCTATATGGACCACCATTAAAAATGTGTCATGTACCATTCTCGCATGATCGGGTACAGATTGTGAGCGCATCCAGGCTACGTCACAGAATCGGTGCTAGTGAGTTTTCTAGACCTCAAAATTCATCAATGATCATGATTTCGATCTATGCTCAATCACAGAACTAGTCACGTGTCAAATAAACAATCACCACATCATCCCACATTTTACTATATCTTTTAGTACACCTTGTACAATACATATCCGGAGACAAATCCAGTAAATGTAAAGGCAACATCATCAATTACTACATATGTACCATCATCCAAATCTCAAAGTACAACATATTACCTGAATAAAATCTATCAATGAATTCCTATATCCATATCCACTCTACTCCTGGCTAGCATCCACTCCAGCATATGCTACTATCCATACTGAATATCATAATACTAGGGTATAACTCATCATCACCAACAACGAATCCAGTCAAGAAAAGAGCAAAGTACAACCCTACAAAATGAACATATACAATATAAAATGGTAATGCACAATAATATGGACTAACCTATAATTGAACAATAACACTATAGTTGAGAACAATAAAAAGATGATCAATGCAATGGTAATTTGAAATAATAATTTACATGTGATCGACTTAGGGAGTACAATAGAACAATAGAACAATCAATCAGTACGATACGGCTTAGGTGCACGTGCACGATGTGTGACTAAGCTATCAACAATATTGCTCTAAGGGGCTTTGATCACATGTAAACTATATATTTCCCTGAGACCCCCGACACACGACAATCAATTAATAACAATAGGTACAACCAATGCACAATAATCGTGTCAACCATGTGTCCAAAATGGAAACAATGTAAACTAAAATACAAAGTAAATGTCAAGTCGTAGTGTACTTGGCCTGAATTATTGTAGGTGATCAAATCCAAAGTCCTGGAAAGTATGTGTCAAAAGACACAAAAACCCTTTAGGAAATACTCTTAAGTTATATCTAAAAATCTATTTGTTTCAAATAAATAATTATTAAAACCAAAATTTATTATCATAATATAACTAAACTCTTATTAGTACTTCTAGAGCTTTGACCCATACCAAACTCCTTTAAATCTAGCCAATGGTTCAGTCCAATTCTAGGCCCAACAGTCCGCTCCTACATGGTCAGTACTAATTAACCTGGCCCACTAGACCCGACCTTGTCAAGTTGGTCCATTCCTATAGGATCTAATTGCAACCGTTTAGATCAAATCTTGTTCAATACACTATATGCTATCCCTGGCCTAAACCAATGAGTTTAATTCCAAATGACTATTCCCTCCCTCTCACTTTGCCCATCTTCTGACACGCACAGGACATGAACTCTGCATCCCAACCCTGTGTCATATCGAATACTCCACCTCTAGACATAACTATGCCACAGTTCCTTCGACACGAGTCTGTGGCAGTATTGGACACACAATATCATCCTAAGAAACAGAATAGAAAGAAAACGATGAAGGAAATTCTACCAGAGTCCACTACTTTGATGACATAATAATCCGATATCCAGAATGAATGAGAAAGAGTACAGAAACTCTTCTGAAGTAAATTACCAAACACCTGGTGAGCAAGTAAAATAGGACAAAATTTTGAGTTAATATCCTAACCTCTTAACGGAATTTGATCAACCCAATTTGATCAAATAGTAAAAAAAACAGATTCAATCATTCAATAATTCAAGAAGTTGAAGAAATGCTCATCGATTTGAGAATGAGAGTTGGAACTTGACAATTGATGATTCGATTCGTCCCTGTCATATGATCAAAGCTGAACTAGATCGATCGTTCCAATTATAAGTCACCAACCCGATCCATACTGCTCACTCAATCCTAAGGTTAGATTGATCATTGTCATGAATCAAGAGTTCATAGAATTCAAATCGATTGACATAGTGGAGTCGATTCTTACCAATACGATCAACATGAGATAATTTACAAAGGAATTTCATAGAGGGCGGCAAGTTCACTGTGGAAGCAATCGACTGCAGCTTGTTCGCTGTCAATCACGATGAAGACAATTCGACACTCGGTGATACAGTAACATCCCTGAAATTCTGTGTCGGTATTCACTGATAGATCACCGCTAGAGAAGATGACTTGATCGAAGCTCGTCACAGCTAGGCTGCACACAGAGTCGTCGAAGAAGTTATTGCTGAAGACGTCATCGTCGGGAATCATCGTCGCACCGTGCCCGAGATCCCCCGAAGAAAAGACATCGTCGTCGAGTCGGGGAGGCTACTCCACCACTGTCATCACCATGGCCACATGAGGGTGATGGAGAGCGTCGACAAGCGTCAGTGCTCAAACTACCGATATTGAAAATGGAAAACGTGCTCTCACCTGCGGCACCGAGAAGTTCTAACTTCGACGTGTCAAAATTTACGAAAAGCTGCCGCACTTCCTTCAACGGCACAGAAGATCCCTCCGTGGCGATCAACTAGTTGGAGGAGCTGGAAGACAAATTTGAACTTCTGGGTGTTGAAGACTCGAAGAAAGTCGTGTGTGATCAACTCTACTTTTGAAGACTCTCAACTGTCCAAGAAAGATGGCTCAGCGTCTCTCCATTCCAGGTCACTAGAATACTCTGTTGTAAATTGAAGGATGTATGCAAAGTATGGAACGTCTATCTCATCGGCACTTTTTTATAATTGAGTTATGTTGTAGCCCGTGCGGCATGAGTCCTGTACGGGAGTCTGTAAATGATGTACGATTCTGACCTATCGGTTCTGACCGATTCGATAGCAACAGTGTTGCTTTCTTGCGCATCCTGTGGACGGGAACGATTGAATTAAGATCCATTCCCCATTTGGAATGGCTTCTTTGGAACTAAGTCCCATATTCAGCGGGTTGCGCCTCAAGGATTGGCTTTACGGATGCGTCGGGAGGGACCTCTTGTTGCTCTGGTATTCATATCGTGCTTGATTTGGTTTTGGCTTTGGTTTTTATGAATGTTTTTGATGGATTTTCATGACTTGCGTTTTCGAGCTTCATATTCATATCAAAATTCCTTGAATTATATAGTGTTCTAATCAATTCCTTATGCGATTGTAGGTGATCACATAGGCGACGTCAGCACAGCCAACCAGTCCGGCGCCTGAAGCAAGTCTAAGGTGAGTGGCTGACCTCCTTTGCCTCGACCCTTTATTTCAAAATCAATACGAAGTTAAATGAATGCTTGTCATCATAGTGTAGAATCAAAGAAATCATGGCATGATTCTTCACGAAACACTTGCTATCAAACTGCCAAAATTGAAAATAGAAAATGTGCTTTCTTATGCAATTCCACTTAGCCTATGTAAAACAATGAATGAATCGATTAACGTTTATCGTAACAATATGGCTAAGTGAGTAAATCGACTAAGTTCAAAAAAAGGCTAAGTTTTGCAACTAAAAGAGAAAGGATAAGGTTCTAGAAAAGAGAGAGAGCATTTTTTAAGACTCTGCAAAACGGTCATTGAATAACTCGTCGACAAGGTGTAATTCCTCAAATGGTTGTCTAGGCCAAGAAACTGATTCGGCCCGGGAGGAACGAGTATAGCAAGTGCCAGCCTTACATCGGCATGGGTTATTCGGGAACTTTCGCATAGGGCTCGCTACCCGCCGTGAAAGGGTCGCCATCTAACCCAGTTATAGTCCATGATGGCTTGACATTGCCAGTGACCTTCACACCCTTTCACTGCTTAACTAATACACGTGACATGGGATGAATATGATAGCTGCTTAATATATATAATTTCATTTGCCTGCCTTAAAACATATTAACATGCAAATCGATCAGGATGGTTAGAAAGATCACAGAAATAGCTAGCTAACATGTTTATAAAACTGCTTGAATCAAATGCAAAGCTTGGATTTTAATTAGCCATTCACCAGTACATGTGATCGTACTGATCCTCGCTCTTTACAGGTCCCGTGAATCAGGAAGGACACGCCAACTAACTCGGCGATGTTCGTGATTTTGAAGCTTTGGCCCCGCGTCGAAGACTTTCCTCGCAACTCCACTTTTGAAGACTCTCAACTGTCCAAAAAAGATGGCTCAGCGTCCCTCCATTGCAGGTCATTGGAATACTCTGTTGTAAATTAAGGGATGTATGCAATGTATGGAACGACTATCTTATCGGCACTCTTTTGTAATTGAGTCATATTATAGCCCGCACGGCATGCTCCTGTACTGGAGTCTGTAAATGATGTCTATTATCAATGAAGATTAAAGTTCTTTTTACTTAATGTGTGATTCAATTTGTCTGCTTGCTCTCTTAGATCTCGTATTTCGGATAACCTTATGACTATGCCTTGTGCGATCGCAAATTAGGTTCTACGGCATCACGCCCGGGGGACGACTATCGATTCGACGGAATCGGGGCTGACATCGAACATCGTCTCAACTATTGGCGAAGGAATTGCCGATCCGTACGACTGATAGAGGAATCTCAACGATGGAATGAGTTGATGTGGTTGAGGAAGAAGCCACGATGGAGATTCGTCACACGTCGTCGGAGAGTAGACCCTCATCTGCAAGGGGCCGCCATGGCTAGCTCGGAGGAGGCCGTTACGATTCTTAAAATTGTTGGCAAAAATTTTCGAGGAGAAAGAGATATGATCTCTGAGTTAAGATAAAGAAAGAAATGGGTTGGGCCATAGTTAGGGAATTAATGGTGAATAATAGTTAGTAAGTGACTAATCCTTATTTATAGGATTAAAGAGGAAGG
>JANAVB010002833.1:67500-90202 GCA_029216955.1 Iris pallida
TGGTAGAAGGAGAACCATTCTCGGGAATGGAAAACCGACTTGAAGATGAGTGGATTGTAGCCTTGAGTGGAAGGAGGAACAAACACAGCAAGGGGAGGAGGCTGAGCGGAGGAGGAGCTCCCGTCAAGGCGCTGACGCTTGGTATGAGAAGCCATGGAGGAAGAGAGAGTGAGAGAGATTTGGTGAAGAATGGAGGGATGGAAGAAGAAGGGAAGGAGTTTATAGTGGGTGAAGAGGTGTGAATGAAGGATTATAATGGTTGGGAATGGATAGAGAGGAAGGGGAACGGATAGAGAGGAAAGAGAACGGATTGGAAGACTGCCAGTGCTTCGGTTTCTGCGCCTGTACCGCGAAAACGGAAAATCCGACGGATTTGTTCGAAAATTCGGCAAAATTTTTGAATGAAGATAAGATCGAATTAAATGCGGGTAGGTGGTGGGTCACGTCAAATTAATGAGATAGCCGTTCGCGGTCGGGTTTTGCGGAGAACAATAAATGCGGATAGTCCGTCGAATTTCAGCGGAAATTCGGCGGATTTTTCGAACTGATAGTCACAGAGCTGCTGGAAATGAACGAAAAATTCGGCAGATGATAGTGGAATTCCGTCGAAAAAATCCGTAAAAGACAGAAAGATGTCAAATAGAGATATCGAGGAGGCCGATTTCTCGACAAATAAAAGTGAATCGATCTTCAGAGAGAGGTTTGGTAAAAATATCAGCAAGTTGATGAGTGGTGTCAATAAATTCAAGACAAATATCACCCTTCAGTTGATGATTCCGTAGAAAGTGATGTCTTATTTCAATGTATTTTGTGCGAGAGTGACAAATCGGGTTTTTCGTGAGATTAATGGAGCTAGTATTATTACAATTAATAGGGATGCATGAAGAAGAAATACCATAATCTACTAGTGTTTGTGTCATCCAAAGGATTTGTGCACAACAACACCCTGCCGCTATGTATTCAGCTTCGGTGGTAGAAAGAGCGACGGAGTTTTGTTTCTTGCTAAACCATGATATCAAGGATTTACCCAAGAAATGGCATGTGCCGCTAGTGCTTTTTCGGTCAAGTTTGCATCCGGCAAAATCCGCATCCGAGAAACCACGAAGCTCAAAGGATGAGGATTTTGGATACCATAGCCCCAAGTTAATGGTGCCCTTGAGATACCAAAAAATACGTTTTACGGCATATAAGTGAGATTCTTTGGGATTTGCTTGATATCGAGCACAAAGACATACACTAAACATAATGTCGGGACGGCTAGCAGTAAGATAAAGTAAGCTACTGATCATACCTCGATACTTACGAATGTCGACGGATGTACCATCTTTATCATTGTCAAGCTTTGTCGTTGTTGCCATAGGAGTCCTCATTGATTTGGATGAGTCAAGTTCAAAACGCTTGAGGAGATCCTTTGTGTATTTTGCTTGATTGATGAAGGTCCCTTTGGGTCCTTGTTTGATTTGTAAGCCCAAAAAGAATGAAAGTTCACCCATCATGCTCATTTTAAATTCTTCCTGCATAACTTTAGCAAATTCTACGCAAAGTGTATTGTTAGTAGAACCAAAGATAATGTCATCAACATAAATTTGAACCAATAAAAGAGTCCCATCATGGGATTTGATAAAAAGTGTGGTATCGACTTTCCCCTTTGAAAAATTGTGAGAAATAAGAAAGGAGCTAAGGCGCTCATACCAAGAACGGGGAGCTTGTTTGAGGCCATAAAGGGCTTTGTGAAGTTTGAACACGTGATTGGGAAATTAAAAATCTTCAAAGCCGGGAGGTTGTTTAACATAAACTTCCTCTTTAATAATACCATTCAAAAAGGCACTCTTAACATCCATTTGAAAGAGCTTAAAGTCATTAAAACAAGCAAAAGCACAAAGCATACGAATGGATTCAAGACGTGCAACCGGAGCATAGTTTTCGTCGTAGTCAATGCCTTCTTCTTGGTTATACCCTTGAGCAACCAATCGGGCCTTGTTACGAGTCACTAACCCATCTTCATTAAGTTTATTACGAAACACCCATTTAGTTCCAATAATGGGGTAATTGCTAGGTTTTGGGACAAGTTCCTAAACCTTGCTTCGCTCAAATTGATTTAGCTCCTCTTGCATAGCCATCATCCAAAATTTATCAAGAAAAGCATCATTAACATTTTTAGGCTCTATTTGAGAGATAAAAGCCACGTTTGCGCATAGATCACGAGTGGCGGATCTAGTACTAACACTGAAGGAAGGATCCCCAATGATAAGCTCCTTAGGATGATTGGTGACAAATCTCCATTCTTTTGGAAGATCCTTTTGAGGAAGCTCGAGAGGAGGAGACTCTTTTGATGGAGTCACAACTTTATTGTTAGATGAAGAAGGACGATCTTCAATAGAGGAGTTCTCCAACCCAAACGAGATGTCATCAATATCCTCGGAAGAGAAAAATGTAGAAGAGTTGAGTTCATTAAAAGAGACATTGATTGTCTCTTCGGCAACAAGACTTTTTTATTAAAAATATGAAAACCTTTACTATGAGTAGAGTATCCAAGGAATATTCCTTCATAGGCTTTTTCTTCAAACTTGTCTAGGTTATCCATGGTATTCAAAATAAAATAATTGCAACCAAAAACTTTAAAATATTCAATAGAGGGAATTTTGTCAAACCAAAGCTCATAAGGAGTCTTCTTAGAAATAGGTCTAAGCAAGACCCTACTTATAACATGACATGCCGTATTAACGGCTTCCGCCTAAAATATTGGGAGAGCTTATATTGGTTTAGCATAACCCGGGCCATATCGCCAAGGGTTCTATTCTTTCTCTCCACAATACCCTTTTGTTGAGGAGTTCGTGGACAAGCAAAATCATGTCCAAAACTATTCTTTTCACAAAATCTTTTGAAATCGACATTGTCAAATTCTCCTCCATGATCATTTCTAATTTTGTTAATAGAAAAACCTTTCTCATTTTGAACACGTTTACAAAAGGCAACAAATTCACGAAAAGTATCACTTTTGCAAGCAAAAAAATTAACCCAAGTAAATCTCGAAAAATCATCAACTAAAACAAAAGCATAAAGCTTGCCTCCAAGGCTAGCAACTCTACTAGGACCAAAAAGATCCATATGGATAAGTTGAAGAGGTCTAGAAGTACTTACAGAGTTGATTGATTTGAAGGTTGACTTTGTTAACTTACTTTTCTCGCATTCTTCACACACCATATCCTTTTTGAACGGTATACTTGGGAGTCCTCTTACGAGCTTCTTGGTAGCAAGACGAGAGATGGTATCCATGTTGGCGTGTCCGAGCCTCATGTGCCAAAGCCAACTCTCATCGTTTTTAGCAACTAAGCACCTATCATTGTTAGTGTCTTCAACAAGATATAAAATATAGATATTGTTTTCTCTAATGCCTTCATAAACAATAGATCCATTAGAGCTATCGGTAATGTAGCATTTGAGCTTAACAAATTTGATATCATAACCATTATCGGTAAGATGACTAATACTAAGAAGATTGTGTTTAAGATTAGTAACAAGACACACATTCTTAATACAAGGATAAGGAGGGGAACCTATATTACCATTCCCTATAATGTGACCTTTAAGATTGTTAGCAAAAGAGACGTGTCCTTCCTTCTTCATCAATAGCGTTGTAAATAATGAAGCATCCCCGGTCATGTGCCGTGAACAACCGCTATCGAGAATCCACTTGCTTCTAGCATGAGAAGGACTCTTCACCAACAACATAAGTTGAAGATGAACATTTTGGTACCCATGATCTTATGGGTCCTTGAGTGTTAGTCTTAGGAACCCACATAAAAACTTTCTTGTCAACAAGTTTTCATGTATGACAATAATTGGTCGTATGTCCATGCAAGCCACAGTAATTGCAAATTATAGAGGATTTAGAAGAAGAAATATGAGAATCACGCATATGTGAATCTCTAGTGCGAGGAGCTCTAGTATTAGTATTATGATGATGATAATAAAAAGCATGATACGAAGTATTTTTCTTAACAAAAGGTCCTTTTCTTGTGTTAGAAAAGGATTTATGTGTGTTCATGTAGGAAGTATGCCTAGCATTGTGATGAGTGTGGAGGTGTCTCGGAGCATGCATGTGAGTGGTGTTCTTATTACCTAATTTCTTACTCTGTAGAAGAAGATCATTATACTTAATAGAAGTGTCATATTCTCTTCTATTAGCATCTTGAACTTTGTGCATAACAAATTCATAAGAGCTTCTCATAGATTGAATCTCTTCATCCTTTTTCTTGATGGTGTCAAGAGATTCTTGAAACTTGAGTCGCAAAGACTCTATTTCATTCGTGTCAGAAGCAGAGGATTTTTCCTTTACATCAATAATGATGCTTGAGAGTCTTTCTACTTCTAGTTGAAGAGCATCAATCTCTTTTGGAGATTTCTTATATTTATTCCTAACACCTTTGTGCTCTTCATGCAATTCAAGGATAGCTTTTTCCAAATCATCATAAGTAAGAGTATTTGGGGAGAGATCATCAAGTACCTCATCGGTTGCCATGAGACAAACGTTGGCATTGTGTTTGCACTCTTTGTCGTTGTCGGAGTCGCTTGCGTCACTCTCACACCAAATGCTTGTGTTGGCGAATTTCCTGGAGGACGAGCTTCCCTTGCTAGGCTTCTCGTACTTGCTTGAGTCTTTTCTTATCATCGGACAATCCCTCTTGATATGTCTGGGTCTTCTGCATTGATAGCACACCGGATCTTCTTTATTGTCCCGTCTGAAGCGGTTGGCTTTGTTGAATTTAAGGAACTTCCGGAAGTGCTTAGCTGTGAGAGCTATTTCTTTATCGGCGTCCGACTCATTGTCGTCGGAGCTATCCTTGGAGTAGTACTTTGTAGCTTTGAGAGCAAGAGATTTTTCCTTCTCTTTGGTCTTCTCCTTCTCCTTCTATTGTATAGAGGATTCCTCTTAATCCTTCATATCGAGCTCGTGAGTCATTAGCTTACCCATGAGGGTCTCAAGGTTCATGACCGTCAGATCGTTCCCCTCAATGATTGCGGTAGCTTTAGGACTCCAAGCTTTCGTCAATCCTCTAAGAATTTTTTTGATCTTTTCATGAGCAGGATATTCCTTACCAAGAGAAGAGAGAGGATTAATAATATCACCAAAACGAGTAAACATGCAAGTAATAGATTCATCATGCTTCATTTTAAAGGACTCATATTCTTACGTGAGTCTACTAATCTTGGATTCCTTCACTTTTGAAGTACCCTCGTGTGTGACTTCAAGTAACTTCCAAATCTCATTGGAAGTCTTGCAAGTAGAGATTCGGTTGAATTCACTACTGTCGAGAGCACAATAAAGAGCGTTCATTGCCTTGGCATCTCGACTCGCAAGCTTCTTGGTGTTTTCAGTAAGTGTGTCCCGAAGGGTGTCAGAAGCAATATCCTCAATAACTCTGGAAGGAGTAGGAAGACCATTTATCACACAATCCCATAAATTAAAATCTATGGACTTCAGATGAATGCTCATCCTAATCTTCCAGTAGTTATAGCTGGTTCCATCAAATAGGGGAGGCCTATTTGTGGAGTGTCCTTCATTGTGGAAGGTGTTGATACTAGGGTTAGAGGCCATGGATCACTCAAAGGGTGTTCATCCAAATCAAGAGAACAAAGCTCTGATACCAATTGTAGACCCTAGAGGGGGGTGAATAGGGAAATAAAATAAACTAGAGCAACAGAAGCAATATATGACAAATAAAAGTAAAGAGTAGGAAGATCAAACATAAGATGTATCCTGGTATCCTCGCTTGAGGCAATCCAGTCCCGAAACTCTCTCCGGCTTAAATTTACTATTTAATCAAATAGTACACACGAGTTTGGATCCGAAGAACTCGCCAACTTCAACACGAGTTTGGATCCGAAGACTCGCCAAATTCAACACACGAGTTTTCTTACGAAGGCTCGCCAACTTCAAACAAATGAGAAGAGAAATTGTTGATCTTCTAACACATGAAAAACGAAGATTACAACTCGCAAATACTCTAGCACTTTGGGAGAGGATGATAATTTGAAAGCTTGGTGGAGTATTAATAGTGAAGCTCTTTTGTGGTTGAAAAAATTTAAAGCTTGTAAGAGATAGCCTTTAAGAGGAGCGACTAAAGCTCCTTTTATACAAATCCAAAGTCATAAAGGCAATTCAGCCGTCAACCGGATTATCCATCGGATTTCAGCAGAAATCCGTCGGATTATCCGATCAACAGTAACGGTCATAAAAAGAGCCGTTAGATGCATTAAATGTACTTGCCAGATGCCGTTGGATTTGAATTCAAAAGTTGCAAATAAGTCAAGCGGATTGTCCGTCAGATTTCAGCAAAAATCCGACAGATGATCCGAACATTGGCTCACTGACTTACTGTGAGCGAACGGATTATCCGTCGAACTTTTGCAGATGTCCATCGAATTATCCGAACATGTGGCTCACTAACTTGCTGTGAGCGATCGGATTATCCGGCGGATTTATGCAAAAATCTGTTGAATTATTCGAATATTGGCTCACTGACTTGCTGTGAGCGAACGGATTATCTGGCGGATTTCTACGTATGTCCGTCAGATGATCCGATCATTGGCTCACTGACTTGCTGTGAGTGATCGAATTATCCAGCGAATTTGTCCGAAAATTCGACGGATTTTTCGCTTCCTATGAAAGACTATTCCACCATTTCTTTCTTTAACATTGTCATCCTAACAAAGTACGTACAAAGATTCCTAGACATTTACAGACTTAGGAAAAGAACAAGGAAAAGAACCGTCTTCTTTGTAGTCTCCAAGTTGGATCTTTTTGCATGGACTGCTTCATAGTCTTTGGCATTTCTCTTTCTTGTTGTATAACATCATCTTGATATAGGAGAATTGCAGAGATCCAAGGTCTTTGATAATCGTCATGGAGTGGAGATTCCTTTCTTCTATTCTTGCATGTGAAAAGAAACAGACTAAAGACGTACAAGGGTTATTGTGAACAATGATCAAAATTGATGTGCCAACAAATATATATATATATATATATATATATATATATATATATATATATATATATATATATATATATGTGTCCCGAGTGATCCCCTGCCCCCACACGACCTTGGCGCCACCGCACGCAGGCACCGTCCAATCACGACCACGTCGGAGCACCGCCCAGACCGCCGACGAACCCGAAATGGTCGAGAACAGGGGAGGCCCGGTACTATCGAAACACAGCAAGGTATTCTCCTTCACCATCTCATTCTTCGTGCATAGTAGATGATTTTCGACGATGTAAGTTGATGTGTGGAGCCTACATAGCCCCCTAGAGGACCCAATAAGTATTCTCCAGCAAGTTCGAACCCTCGAGTCAAAAATTTGACTCTAAAAACCCAAAAAACCACGGCTTCCTGACAGATGAAAACACTCACAAACCTTAATTTATTAGCCAATATTTGTCGATTCTTTGATAGTTTCACAAATCTAGTTAATGAGATTCATAGACAACATATACGAGATTGAAACCAATTTTAATTTCATGTTTTCATTCAGCTGTGCAAAGATATTTGATCCCAAAAATCAAGAAAAATATGTTTTTTAAAACTAGATTTAGAAAAAAATTCCGATATGGCGTGCATCCCGACAAACCGGGTGAAGTAGTCGTGCACTATACACATCAAAAGGCACGTATGGATGTTGTCGACGTGTGGGAACTGACGGAACTCGATTTTGTTGCGTGTGCGCGACGAAATCAGTACGTATCCGTCGAGATACTCCGTATCAATACTTTGTAAACTAGCCCATAAATTCATGCACGTTTGTCGAATCGAAACGAAACTTGCGCCATCATGACAGAATTATTTTTCTGTTCTTATATGCCAAGTTTGGTCCGATTCTGAGAAGGTTGATCGGAACGCCTATTTGGCGGGCCCGTGACCCGATCCAAGGACAAAATTGTGCACGGCTCATCGGAATCCAAGATTGGATATACCATTGAGTTCATCTCCTCAAACCAGACTTGTAAACATGTAGATTGATGACTTTAGAGTCTGTAGATTCTGGCATACGTTTCGGTGTAAAATGGGTCCAACGGCGGACATCGTTTTGACCCGAAATTATAATTTTGTCCCTGTTCCAGAATTGGACTTTTGGATAGGCATTTTCTAGACATATCTTATATTTTGAACACGTTCGTGGTGTTTATTTCAGCATTCGAGGGCGTATGCAGGATTTGGCTTTCATCGCTTCACTATTCTGACGGTTCGAGCTATTGGACGTCGCCCTTTTGCACACAACCTCAGACAAGATACCTTAACATTTACTGCTTATATTTAGTCTATATTTTTGTTATTGCATATCACTGTTTAAATATTTTCAGTTCTTGTAGCTTCACCATTATTACAGTTCCTGATTTATTACATGCTCAGTGATATAGCTTTACTTTTACTTATTATCCTTAGATTTCATATGGACCTAGAGTTAAGGGACTACCATTTGTAGTGTATCATAAACCTTGACACAGTTATACCACGAGGTATGTGTGAGATGAGTAGCAGGTAGAGGTACTTGTGTGATGGCTGATCACTTGTGCGCATGCGTTAAGGCTAACTGCTAACAGAGGCATGTTAGGAGACTTGGCAGTTAGTAGAGGTATAGGAGTCATGGATGTAACTCTACTAGACATTGGATGGGACAAACAGTTCCTTAACGTATGGGCTATGTATGCACTTTCCTATTATTGTCGGTTATCTCCGCTGGAGATACGGTCCTGGATCCTGATACCTAATTTTCTGCTGGCCTCTGACATTCTATGAATATTATGCTTTGAGGACCATACCTGAGTTTTCTTCCCCTGTAGCTAGAGTGCCCATGCATTGAAGGTTTGTTCTTAACTACATAAACACTTTGAATGGTCAGGTAACCCTCGTCAATGGCATACCACCCGTTCCATTAGTAGCTTGGGGAAATGTCGCATCGTGGTATAGTGTGCGACCCCTTTCCTTATTTGGTTGTAGGGGTAGTCCACTGTTTCGATGATGAGACATTAGATCTTGTTACGATTGGGACTATTTCACTTTACTTGTGATTATGGATTATTATATTTAGTTATGTGGCATGTTCTTTATGTATCTTGTTACGTCCCTCTAAGGACCTGTGATTCTCCAGCTGTGTGCTTTGTGACTTTGTAGGTTTCTTGCCAATACCGTGATCTTCTCAATTCCTTCGAAGATGATTGCTCTTGGTCGTTTTGCCATTTAGATCATTTTCTTGTATGTTTTCCTTCATTTAAATTAGTTGGTAGTGGATTTGTCTCCGCCAACTACATCTATAAGTGACAAATTCTTGAGTTGATTTATATCATTATTTTTGATTTTGTGGATAAGATATAGTTATCATGGTTTTACTGTATTTTACAGCTTATGTATACTTGGAGTTCCATACATTGGAGTATACTTCATAGCATACAGCTGGCATGTCTACGTACTTAGCCTAAGTATTTTGGGACTGGGGCATTATATTTTTTGGTGGCACATGCAGGTCAGTTTATCACTTCGGTTACATTACTGTACCGATGTGAGCCTGCAAATAGGATTAGAGTCTAGAATCTCATTCGCATACTTGACCTCCTCTATTAATTCCAACTTTGACTCTCATCCGACTACCTTGAATTCCTTCTGCTTGATTCCTTTCCACTATAAATCTTATCATTTTCCTTCGTGCCTAATAGTGATGTTAGGAATATGACTCATACTAGATATAACATTATATTGTTCAATCACCTATTAGTTAACTTTTATAAGTGGGTAGTATGCCTCACGGCCTATCACCCCGTGTTCTTATAATCCATTAATGAGTAAACGGGTGGCACTGAATATATGCTAGTGTAGGAAGAGATATTTACCTGGAATATAGAGTTTTAGTAGCCCATACCTCATTGGTCACCAATGCCTGATACAAGAGACAGTAGAACGACTGTATAAGCAGGAACACCGGACAAGACTTGGATTCTTGAACAATCTATAACTGCTTTTATCAATATTCCCCGTACTTATACTTTGCACTACCATGAATGATGACGCTATTTATAGCCTAGTTTTGCAAGCTTATTTTTTTTTATCGAGCTTGTTCAGGACATATGTATACTGGGGACGTCCACTAACAAATTGTCTAATCAGAATCAGTGTATTACGGTCTGATCAACCATGACGCATTTGGTTCACTCTTCATTTGATTATCCCACGTGGATTAAGATATCAAGGTATCTAGGATCTCATCCACGACTGCCTTGGAATCCTCTTGAATTATACGTTCGTCTTTGAATCACGTAATTGTATTCATTGACATCTTTCTTGAACTCTTCATTGTTTTGTTTTTCACTGATTTGGAAAGATGAAACGCTTGTATTTGATAGATAGATACGGAGTATCCCCCAATGGCTATGATATTTGTATACTCAAGCATAGCTACCCTCGGCCAGCCATGTGACTAGAACCTTGCCTTGAGTTACTCGTTTCCTCTCGACCTCAAACTACTATTGTGACCTTCTAACCATTTGAATTTGAGAATGATTAGAATTTTACCCTTAGTCAAAATGCCAATCTAGGAGACTATCTATTCTCAAGGAACCAATTGTTGTGAGTCTCTAATTATTTGCTTGAAACTTGCTTTAACTAGCAACCCTTAAGCCTTAACCCAACCTTTCCTCGACCAAAGCCCACAGTTTAGACATGAGTTGAATAGGCAAAGGTAAGGACAATCATTTACCATGACTATGGTAGACACCCATTCCGAGATTGGATTCCAACAGATATTATCCTAGTTATGTAAATTTTGTTATTAAGACCTAACTAGCATTGGAACACCACAGTCACTAGCTTAGCCAATACCATAGCTTAAATATCCTGTCATATTATGATTTACCAGTTATCAACAGCATATATGGTACACTACATTCCATACCACTAGAACCCTTGTGACTATAGTCTGGCTGGCTTGACACAATAGAAATTCATGACTTAGTAGTTAGAGATCTTTCATATGACGTGCCTTAGAGTTGGTTACCTCCATCGATAACTCTTGTATACTATAGACGATTGGATCATTCTATTTTATTGACCCGTGTGTCATTATACACACTCTTTTTCCATTTATTGAGGAACGATCCTTGAACTTGACTCATATCTACCGTATCATGTTACGCCATGCCTTATTCTTTATTATCAAGAGTTGAGGTACAATAGGGCTTTGAAATTCTTCTAACCTTATTATTCCTAAAACCATATCCTAGTTACTAGGGTGAATAGATTGTATGCCTTCTACATTTTGATTCACTAAGCTTAAGATGGAATAAAGAAATAGGTTCTCAATAGGATGGTAAATTAGTGACTCGTGAACTCCCACTTTCTATTTAAATTATTTGGGGTCCTCGACCGTGACATTAATATTTAAAGCACGAGACAGCTGTTACCTTCCAACAAACTTCACATAGAAGCCATAGACGCCCCCCTTCATTTAGGCATATCATGTCCCACTAAAACATGTTCCCTTGTACTTTATTTTTATGATGGACTTTTGAGTCAAAAGGACTAGCTATAACCCTTACCATAATACCGATGTACTTTCCGACTGCAATTAGAGATCCATCATCGACTCAAAACTTATGACCCAATATGGTCGTGACCTACTCGAAGCCCACTATACACGTCACTAGTGTGCCACTAATAGAGGCCCCTTGTGCTACTTAAACACAAAAGTAATAGAAGGCACATATTCATAACTTATAGAACCTATTTACAACCGACTGACAATTAGGCGAACCACATGAGTTGGAACCTATTCTAAATTATCCTAACCTAATAGGAATGGTTTAAATTGATTCTACGATATTTTGTCCAGCCACCATAGATTAAAATCTAAGGGTCATGCAATCAAAGAATGAGTCCAAATAGGGAACCCATTAAGACTCGGTTAAACCCATTCTTGCCCATCGCCATATTTGGATTAAAAACCAAACTTGGAAATAGGCCCTCACCCCTATTATGTAGGCCCCACCTCTTGGCTCACTAATTTTTCTTTCATAGATTTCTTAACTGCATCTCTTCGTAGCCTATGTTATGCATCTCTCGGTACCAACTTGCTTCCGGATATACTTGACCAAGACATCTCCTACTGTCTTGACCAAACATAGTCATTATATGGGCCATATTAAATCGATAATACCTAGACATCCTATAGAGTTCCTGACTATGATTGGAAATACCTCATACTTCCATACACCTTCTTGAAAATTGACCTCCTTAGAAGCTCTATTATTGTGCTTTCCCCGATTAACCAACTTATATAAGTTAGGTAGAACATTGAACTTATTATACTCTACCTCTTAGAATGGGATTACAATTGTGACCGTTCTTCCATCTGTTTGGAATTTGCAAAACGATCTTTATTTTGCATTTTATATTCCTTTGCTCGTGCGTTTAGATAACTACGGTAATAGATTGCAAGCCTCTCTAAGAAACATAAGATTGTTGGAATTTGCAAGTGGTTGGAAACGATTGGTTCCAATTAGACTAATAATTCAATGATTCATAACGTCGACTCATATCTGTATCATTTGATACCCTCGACCATGATTTTGATAATTGAAGCACAACACTAGCCTTTTTTTCTTTCGACAAAGTTCACACTCACGAACTAGACTAGTCATGCTACTCACATGACAGACATGTCCCATACAAATGAACCTTCCATTGCTCCATTTAAATTACACCACGTGTATGATACATTGTTTCCTCAAAACAAACTATAGAGGCCCAAATTCGATCTATTCGATTTTAGCCATGCAAATATCGACATTCCTGAACTAAACTGAATACTCAAGATCTATGCAAGACGTGGCACACCTATGATGTATGCCTTCCAACAAGAAAGCGCATGCCTCCTACACAATACCAATCCCACACACACTAGTCACTATGACTTAAAGAACCCGTACACTTACCAAGTCAAATTCTACAGCAAGGATTCTACACTTAGTATGGTCTCATCCCTTGGGCCATATCCCTAACTTCTTCAACGTCACCTCCTAAGTTAGGCGAAGAACAAAATCCTTTTGAACCGACACATTTTAGTTATATTCGAACAAGAGGTGCTACTATTTTTTTAAGTATGGCCCTATAAAGGACAAATGTTAAACGGTAATAATTCTTCTATAGAAGTTAGTGACCAAGGACACCACAACAATATTTGGCTTCCTTAGAGCCCATGACTACGGTCAAAAATACCCAATATTCTCGTACCACACTTTAGAAATTATCCTCCCAGAACACTTGTAACGACGATTAACACGGTTAGCCAACTTCTATAAGTTGGGTAGGACCTTGAACTAAGAATACCCTACCTTGTAGATTATGACGTTAATTTGGGTTCTTGTAATAACCACCTCACTCCATCGTTTCGGAAATCGAGTTACAATTTAACATACCTGCCCTCCCTTGTATTAAATCTCAATTGTTATATATATTAAGTTTTATTTTAATTTCGAGGATGAAATTTTATAAGCTGGGTAGGATGTAAACCCCAAAATTTTAATATTTTTATTTATTTTGCATTTACATTTTCAGTATTTCTAAATTATGGGACCTTTTTATTTTTGATTCTGGTTGATCTAAATTGTACAAATTCATGTATTAAATACTTCGGGAAAATATTTTATTTTATCTATAAAAATTTAATATTTATTCTAAAGTTTTATATTATTCTTTTAAATTCTAAAGTACTTTTTATCAAATAAATGAAATTATGTTAATATTAGTAGTAGTAGTAGTAGTAGTAATTGCTACATTATAAGTAGCTAAATTGCATATTGTAAATATTATTTATAAAACATTTTTAGAAATGTTTTGAGATTTTTGGGATTTTATAAACTTAATTGGATTTATAGTATATTTATATCTACCTTTATATATTATTATATATATATTTTTATATGTATATAATATTATTATATATATTATTTTATTTTATTTTTATTTTTATATATATATGGAGACAAAAAATATATAGATATTGGAGATTTCATGAATATATTAAAATTTATTTTCAGATTTTGGTATTTTTTATTTAAAAAGATTAGTTATAAATAAGAATAGAAGTATAGAAGCATGGAATTTTAGGCGCATCTATAGGCCAGAATTTCTATGCGCTCAACCCAACCATGCGACCAACTCAAATGCGCCAGGAAGCTCAAACAGATACTTGGCATAACAAAGAGCAGTACAAAAATATAGACATCAAAAGAAGACTTTTATTTCATATGAAAGTTTATTACATGTCTAAAGAAAGGCTTTACAAAGGAGAACTTCTACAAAAAAAGAAAGATCCTAAAGCTACAACCAGGCGCAACAACTGCTATGCGCTCCATGCCAGGCGCATCATCCTTCAGACACTTGGCACAACAAAGGGTGTTTGTATATTGCGCCTGACGGATGATGCGCCTGGCATGGGGTGCATAGCAGTTGCTGCGCTTGGCTGTAGCTTTAGGATCTTTTTTTAGAACTTATCCTTTGTAAAGCCTTTCTTTAGACATGTAATAAACATTCATATGAAATAAAAGTCTTCATTTGATGTCTATATTTTGTACTGCTCTTTGCTGTGCCAAGTATCTCTTTGGATTTCATGACGCATTTGAGTTGGTCACAATGGTTGGGTTGAGCGCATAGGAATTCTGACCTATAGATGCGCATGAAATTCCATGCTTCTATAAGAAGTAGTAAAAAGGGGGGGGGAGGAATTTCTCGCGAATATCTCGCGAGAAGCTGTTGGTCAATAACCCGCGACCCCTCCTTATACTGCCCGAACCAAAGTCTGTGTATATATACACAAAAGGGACGAGCGAAAACCCTAAAAAAAATCTCGAGTGATCCCCCGCCCCCACACGACATTGGCGCCACCGTGCGCAGCCACCGTCCAGCCACGACCACGCTGGAGCACCGCCCAGGCCGCGACGAACCCAAAATGGACGAGAACATGGGAGGCCTTGTTTTGTCGAAACGCAGCAAGGTATGTCCCTTCACCATCTCATTTCTTCGTGCATATTAAATGATTTTTGACCCTGTAAGTTGATGTGTGGAACCTACATAACCCCCTAGAGGACCCAATAAGTATTCCCCAGCAAGGTCGAACCCTCGAGTCAAAATTCGACTCTAAAAACCCAAAAAACCACGGCTTCCTGACGGATGAAAACACTCACAAACCTTAATTTAGGAGGCCAATATTTGTTGATTCTTTGACAATTTCACAAATATAGTTAATGAAATTCATAGACAACATATACGAGATTAATACCCAATTTATAGTTTCTGTTTTCATTCAGCGTGTGCAAAGAAATTCGATCCTAAAATCAAGAAAAATATCTTTTTTAAAACTAGATTTAGAAAAAACTTTTTCGATACGGCGTGCGTCCTGACAAACCGGGCGGCGTGGTCGCGCACTATATGTATCAAAAGGCGCGTATGGATGTTGTCGACGTGTAGGAACTGACGAAACTCGATTTTGTTGCGTGTGCGCGACGAAATTAGTGCGTATCCGTCGAGATACCCCCGTATCGACACTTTGAATACTAGCCCATAACTTCATGCACGTTCGTCGAATTGAAACAAAACTTGTGCTATCAGGACCGAGTCATTTTTTGGTCCTGTATGCCAAGTTTGGTTCGATTCTGGGAAGGTTGATCGGAACGCCTTTTTGGCGGGCCCGTGACCCGATCCAACGGACGGAATTATGCATGGCTCATCGGAATCCAAGATTGGACATACCGTTAAGTTCGTTGCCTCAAACCAGACCTGTAGATATATAGTTTGATGACTTTAGAGAACGTAGGTTCTGGCACGTGTTTCGGTGCAAAACGGGTCCAACGGCGAACATCATTTTGACCCAAAATTAGGAATTTGCCCCTGTTCCAGAATTGGACGTTTGTACAGGCGTTTCTTAGAAGTATTTTATATTTCGAACACGTTCGTGGTGTTTATTTCAGCATCCGAGGACGTATGGGGGATTTGGCTTTCATCGCTTCGCTATTCTAACGGTTCGAGCTATTGGACGTCGTCCTTTTGCACACAACCTCAGGCAAGATACCTTTCCATATTTACTGCTTATATTTAATCTGCATTTTTGTTATTGCATATCACTGTTTACTTATTTCTAGTTCTTGTAGCTATACCAATATTACAGTTCCTAATTTATTACCTGCTCAGTGTATTGCTTTACTTTACTTATTATCCTTTGATTGCATATGGACCTAGAATTAAGGGACTACCATTTGTAGTGTATATCATAAACCTTGACACAGTTGTACCACGAGGTATGTGTGAGATGAGTAGCATGTAGAGGTATTTGCATGATGGTTGATCACCTGTGCGCATGCGCTAAGGCTAACTGCTAATAGAGGCATTGTCACGACCCGCACCCATTTTTTCGGATACGAGACGTGTCCAAGCCAGCTTACGCCGCAGCGTCAACGGTATAACGCTGTATAGCCACAATGCTCAAAATCACAAATAATGCTCAGTCACAAATTAATTTAACTTACAATGATTACAAGTTTTACATTTGCAGAAAAATATAAACTTGTACAAATATTTGAATGACTACAACTCAACTATCTAGCTGGTCTCTAGGCTTTTGTCTGCAAATACCCTCGTATCTCCCATGCTAAGTAAATCCACGGCTAACCTGAAAAATATTGATTTCCAGTTAGGAATGGAACGAGTACAATTCACTGAATGCACTTCTAATATATAAAAATAATTATATAACAGAGGTTAGCCTTTAGACATATGATTTATAAAAGAAAAAGAAGAGAGACAAAATAAAACTGAATACCAAGAACAGAAAATGAAATACAATAAAATACTCACCAACTGACCGACTGAAGTACCTTTGATATGTGATCGGTCGTGGAACAATTATGCGACACGGTCTACACGATCTAAAGTTATACGGTCTACAGTTACACGGTCCAAAATTACACGGTCTACATGAAATACTGCAATAAAAAAACACTGTCTACAAAATAATAATCACGATCTACACAGTTTAAATACAATAATAATTATGGTCTACACGGTCTACAAGATATAAATGAAATAATAAATACGGTCTACACGGTCTATAAGATATAAGTGCAATAATGATCATGGTCTACACGGTCTATACGGTTTAAAGTCAGATCACACATCGTTGGCACTTCACCCTCCCAACACAACAAGGAACAAAATCAACATAAAACTGAAATCACATATCTATCGACTAAACACTGATGTATAATAAAGATCAATACTGAAAACAAACAATAAACTGTACTCGCCTGTGGTCCTTTGTTGGTGAAACCGATAATCCAAACTACTTGGTATGCCACAAAAGTCAAAACTCGTACAACGATCTCCGAATGCTGAAATAAACGTTACCAATGTTCTCAGAATAGTCAAAATAGCTAAAATTGCCGGTCCTTAAGTCCAATTCTGGACACAGGGACTAAACGATAATTTTGGGTCAAAACGGTGTCCGCCGTTGGACCCGCTTTGCACCAAAAAGCGTGCTCGAGTCAACAGTCTCTAAAGTCATCAAACTATATGTCAACAGGTTCGGTTTTTCGATATGAACCCAACTGTATGTCCAAAGTTGGATTCCGTCGGGCCGTGCACAAAATCGTCCGTTGAGTCGGACCGTGGGTCTGCAAAACGGCGGTCCGATTCAACTGTCTTAAAATTGGACCAAACTTGGCATACAAGACCAGAAAAATGATACGGTCCTATTGGCATAAGTTTTGTCTCGATCTGACGAGCGTGCACAAAGTAATTAGAAAATTTGCACAGAGGTCGATACGGTAAATTTTGACGGATACGCATCAAATTTATCGCGCACACGCGACCAATTTAAATTTCGTCAAAGCCCACACGTCCACAAAGCTGATACACATCTTTTGATGCTTTCGGTTCGTGACCATGTCGCCGGGATTGGCGGGACGCACGTCGTATCAAGAGTTTTTCTTTGGTTTGAAATCAGATTTTTTTAAATTTTTTAACAGTGAACTTGCACAATATCTCAAAAATAATTCTATCAGTGGCGTTTTGATCCTGTATCTGTTGTCTTTGATATCGATCAATTGATTTTCAAAATAGATCGAGGATTTGACCGAAATTGGCCTTCCAAGTATGGGGTTGGGACAGCCTTGTTTGCTGTTTGCAGCCAGGTTTTCGTCGATCTTCGGACTCGGTTTGTGACGCGTGTAGTGCAAGGTATATCGAGCTAATTGAATCGAAACGAAGGGGGTTAGGTTAGGTGCATACCAGAGGAAACGACTCTCGAAACGATCGAGCGATCTTCGAGATTGGTCGTCCCAAAGTTGGCTCGGTATCCCATTGCAGCTGTGTCCGCTTTGTACCGCGCATGTACGCGCGCTGGCTGATTCCAGCGCCTGGCCGGCCGGCGGCAGCGGCTTGCGGCAGACTGCGGTGCTGGAGTCGGGGTAGGGTCGCCAGGCCGTTAGGGTTTAGATCCTCGTGCTCTCTTTCTTGTCGATCTTTGAGTACGCACGGGTCTCAGGTTTCACAGGTCGGGGGGGGTTTATTACTCAGTTTGGGGTGCCTGGGCTCGGGCCTAGTGAGGTGGGTTTGGGCCTAGCTGATCCTGAGCTGCTATGTTGTTGGGCTGGAATAAGTTTTGGGGATGGATGGGCCGGCCTGGGACTTGTGGCGGTTTGGTATTAATTCTTTTTTTTTCTATAACTATATGTATATATATATACACATATATATGTATATATCGCTATATATACACACACCCATAGACCCTTGTATATTAATATATATATATTATATATTTATCATAATTTCCACGTAGACAAGAAATAATTTAAATATCACCAATACTTTCACTATATAAACATAATTCTATATATAAAACTTTATATAAATAAAATTAATTTATACTGTTGTATTTGTACATAAAGCCTATTTCCCGCATTCTATAAACCCATTTATAAATCTAAATAGATGTAAATACACGTATATTCGTGTACCCATGTAGATAATACATACATACAATATATCCTCAACCCAAAATCTAGTAAGCTACTCTTAGTATCTTATTTATTAAATAGAACTCTTTTATATATGAAATACTTATTTGTCCACTAAACTAATTACACTAATTAAACTACACCAACAATTTTGTACCCGGACATCTTTTGGATGCACTACATGTCTACCTGGGTTTGGGCTTGTTTTGGGTCCAATCTGGACTAGTTTGGTACAACCAGGTTTCCTAAAACTCCATAATATAATTAATAACTAAATGAACCTTTGGTAAGAGTTAAGTCACAACTTGGCCTGGTTTTCCTAGTTAGGACATCACTATGGCTCGGCTTTCCCTATCAGGGCTAATACAATAGTCTAAGCACGCCATTACACTATCCGTGCCACGTTTTCTAGTCACCTTGTACTCCAAAACTTCACCATGGTTAAAGGCATCTACCGTAATAATTAACTAAGTAATTATTTATAAAATTTTAAAATCACCATTTAATTCAAATAAATAAATAAAATATAATTCAAAATTTTGGGAAAAGGGGTTACAAATCTACCCACCGGAAAAATAATTTTGTCCTCAAAATATCAAGGCAAGAGTCCATCCGCTATGGTAGAAGACGATTTCTATTAGCTATCAATCTATTCTCATGGTCATTTCGTACTACGAATCCTTGAGAGTTTCCACCCACCTTTGGTCATACTACTCCCTCAATTTTATGTCGCTGAAATTTTATAATCATCCAACTAATTGCTACAAATAGATATCTACTGTAATGGCCACCTTTCCTCTCATATCTATCAAACAACCTAAAATCTAACAAGCGACAAATTTACTCATGTAGCTAAGAAATATTGATACATTCTAATAAGCATGACCTTCGTCGCTCTGCAATAGGAAGGACAGAAAGATAAGGAAGAACAATCGAGAGTAAATATAAAATTTCAAGAGCGGTAGAGAGTATCCAATGATGCAGATAGAAAAAAGGTCCATAAACCATTGACTTACTTGCTAGAGTGGCTACTCTTGTCTAATTACTTGTTAAATCGAAGAACCCTTTGTTTCTTAGAGGGACTTGCAATCCGTGTACTACAGAAGTTTCGTTCTCGAAGTTTTACTCTAAACAAAATCCTATAATAGAACAGAATTTTGGAAAATCAAGATTATGATCTTTTTCGTGGTTATTTAAACACATAAGCAAGGGTTAAAATGCAATACGAGATCGTATCGCGACTTCCAGGTAGATGGATTAATGGTCACGAATGACTTCACATTCGAAGAGGGGAGACTACATAATAGGTACAGGGACCTATTTCAAATAATTCGGTTTTATAGTCCAAATATGGTGGTATATATATGGAGGAGTTTTACTGGGTCCTAAAGGGTTCCCTAATTTGGACATCAATCGCTGGTTGGATGAACCTTGGATTTTAATCTATATTGACTGTACAAGATTTCAATGATAAACTATTTCTACTAGGTTAGGGTAACCTAGAATAAGTTTCTTCCCAAGTGGTTGAGCTAGTCGCTAGTCGGTGTTTGCAAAAATAAAACTATAAAACTTTATTGATACAAACTGTAATAAAGATTACAAGAATTCTAGGAAAATTACAACTATAGGAATCCAATCTTGATGACGATTGCTTTATCCCTTGGACGATGTGAACTTTGAAGACGACGCCTTTGAAGTTGAAAACAACTCTGGAAACTGAAGGCAAAAGCCTCTGAAGTTGAAGACAAAAGTCTCGGAAGAATGCAGCAGCACTTTGGCAAGAACTCCTGAACTCTCTGATTTCTGATCCTGGTCCCCTTGAAATGAAGACTTGAAACTCTATTTATAGAGTTCTAAAAATAACTAACTTTCAGTTATTCTGGACTGCGCAAGCTGATTTGCGCAGCAACTGGTCTGCGCAGACATGGACTGCGCAGGCAGTTACTGGGTCGTGGGCCAACTATCTGGGACACATGGCATTATTTGATTGAAATGTGCATGATCGTGCGTAGACAGTTGCCACGTAATGAGCAATTGATGGCATGAATGCCACATGTAATTTGTCAGTTATATTGGCAGAATGCCTAAAGTGAAATGCGCAGACACTGGTTTGCGCAGACTCAGACTGCGTAGGGTTCGTTTGTGTAATGTTGGATTGCGCTGCCACCTGTCAGCCGCCCTCGAGCACTGTGCGGCACCAAAAACGAACAGTTTCCCCGTTATTCGTGTTGTCAGCTGTCAGGAAGATCTGATTTGATTCAGTCAATGATGACTTTTGCCACGTCAGCATGCGCAGTTGGGGACATGCGCAAACCAACCTGCGCAAAGTGATGTCTGCGCAATCTGTTGTCTGCGCAACTCATCAAAATGATGAATATCTTGAATTTTTGACTTTGTTGATTGATGCAACTTGATGTTTTAGGACCTACAAGACCCACTTCAAAGTTTTCGAAAGTTGATTGTATTCAAAATTTCGAAATACTTTGAATTTTTGAATGTTGATTCATTTTGCGCAACATGATGAGCTGTCTGCGCAAAGCGAATAAACCACAATTTTAGGCGCAATCCGAGACATCCGTTTCGTATTTTAAAAACTATAAATATCCATCTCTTCGTTTTCAATTATTTACTTTGCAATCATTCGAGCTTTTTGAGAAGAAAATCCCCCAGCCTTTACTGTTCTCCTCCGACGATGGCACCACGACGATCAAATGCTGCTGTAGCCGCCGCCGCAAAGGGAAAAGCTCCGGCCGAGTCTTCTGACAGAGTTGCACGGCGAGCATCTCGACATGAATCTGCGCACCCTACTCTGAGAGGTAGTTGAACCGATCGAAAACCCCTTCTTAGGGTGATTCGACTCCCTTTGATCTTCGAAACTTATCTCTTTTTAGAGATAAGTTCATATTGCGCCACCTTTTTTAGGGTTTTGGTTGCATCAACTATCAGTTCTTCATTTTTATGAAGGCTGCATTCTTGCGCAAATTGTTGATTTGTGCTGACAGGAATTCAGCGCAATCAATTAAGTTGCGCAGATGTCAGCGTAAACTATTGCTTTGCGCATCCCTTTATGATGCGCAAACTGATGTTGCGCAAGTCATGTCAGCGCAATCTGAGATTGCGCACTCTAATGTTTTGTGTTTTAAAATAACAGAATCTTTGTCTTGGACTAATTTTCATCTGTTTGTTGATGCAGTTGAAGTCAATGAAGATCCAGATTACGAACATTTTGTAGGAACCCTCACAGAGTCTGAATACAAAGAAGATCTGTCGCATGTCCATTACCCTCAGTATGATCTGCCGGCCTCCCGTCAGGCTATATTGATTTCTCAGGACAATGAAACTTTGATGTATTTGATGAACGGACAACCTTTAGAATCAGCTGATGCTATAATCACAAGAAACCCTTATTCCTATTTGGTGACGCCTTTGAGAGAGCCTCTCAGCCTAGGCCGAGGATGGAAGATAGGGTAGTTCGCCAGCAAGATAGATCTTTTTTCAATCCAGACATCGCTCGCTGCCTTCCTTTGTCACGGTACGCTCATGCAAGCTACCCAAGGAAAATGGATTGGAATATCACCTTGTTTCAGGATGCTCGGTGAGGAAAAATCTTCGTAAAGAAGGGGCCACACATAAGGAATATTT
>JANAVB010002834.1:0-99989 GCA_029216955.1 Iris pallida
AATAAAAAATGGAATTTTTGAGGGATGGAAGTTTTTTTTGGGGGGGGGGGGGGGGGGGGGGGGGGGGGAGGAATGAGTATTGAACTCGCAGACGTGACTCTACCAGTTTCTGTCGGCCGAAAAAAATTGTAGATTTTTGCAAAACCACATCCTCGTTGGCAACCGGATGTTGGTGGATTCCTTCTTCTTTTCTTTTAATATTTATTAACTGGATGTGTGGTTGAACATATTATTTAATAACAACTTATTATTTAATTAATTTCTTTACTTAAGTTAGTAATAATCATTGTTTGTTATTAATTGTTTGTTAGTTGGCTGAAGTTTTTGTTATTAAATTTGTTATTAAATTTTTGTTGGTTAGTAGTAATTAATTATTATTTATTAATTTAAAAATTTTTATCTAATTAGTTGTAATTCATTTTGGGTTCATAAATTTGTTCTTAATTAGTTAGTAATTATAATATACTCTTCGATTTTCATTTTTCATTTCATATTCCATCCAAACATATTTGTTTAATTTTTATTTTCCACATTTCACTTTTTTATCCCAACCAAACACATTTGTTCCCCTACTAGGGGACAGATAAGTGGATGGATTCCTATCCTTCTTCCATCCTTGAAAGTCCATATCCAAATTTTTCTACACTTACGATTTACCAAACGTGCCCTTATAGTAATGGGGGGAAGGAAGAAGTAAGAACAGGCGTTACAACAAACACTTGTGAGACTGTTTGGTTGCCTGTAAATCTATACTTCCCAAATATACCGTAAAATTTCAACTACACCATAGGAAAATGTTCAACTATACCTTAAAATTTTTCTTTCCAAATATACTTTTGCATATGTTTACTGATTAAATTATTTATTAAAATTAATAAAAATACCTAGATAATTATGGGAAGTGTCTTTTGGTCTTCCTAAAAAGTCTTGCATGAAGGTATAAAATAATAGACACAATAATACTAATATAATAACAAGTTTAGAATAATTAAGGTTGTTGTTTTTAGTTTTCCTAAATAGTCTTAGTAGAGATTATAATAATTACAACTGTCTTTTAGTCTTCATAATGATAATATAAAATAAAATAATAATCTCTATTAGTATTATTTGTTTTTTAAGTAATATAAAATACGTGCAACCCACGTGCATATATACTAGTATAAATAAATACAACTTTTGTTGTAACATTCACATCCATGTTTGGTTTGATGTTATGTTGCAAAAAGGACAATAAATGATGGTGCCGTGTCATAAAAAATCTCATGCTCTCTTTTCCATCCCAAGTTATTGTCCTCCTTTCATTTTGTCATAACCATAGAAGAACCCCCTTCTTCTTCACTTTTCTTCAAACTATTCCTCATTTTAAGATTAGGAAAATAATTTTTAAGGGAAAGAAAAATATATTATTAATGTGTTTCGGAAAGAGGACTTATACACTAGATTTAGAATTATGGTAAGTCATATTTCAAATTATCACTATAAAATATCCTTAGGATTTGTTCATTTTAACTTCCTATCTGAGGAGGATCAGATCATAATTTTTTTTTCCAATCATGTATTGCTTTATTTTACTTACCTCATCGTTCTTGAATCGATGACTTGCATGTCTTTAATGATCTAGTATTTGTTCACTAGATAAAAGTATGACAATAGACGAGATGCTACCTTTGTATAACGTAAATGAATTCGAGGAGTGAATGCAGAATCAAGAAAGAGCATAAGTTTCTTTTTGTTTAGTTATATCCTCTTATGTAAATTTTTTTTGGGAAACAACACTTATGGTTGTATATATAAATAGTTCTATGTTAATATATGTTACTTTGTGAATATTTCTAGAAATATTAATAGCTAATCGTTGCCCACACTTCATCCTGGAACTTCACATGGGATAATCGCGGAGACAGATCACATCAGTCTATTCGTACGACACATGGCTGGGGATGATAGTTACGCAATCGGTTTACCATATTCTGAGAGCGAGGCGTAACATAGGCAACCACATAGCTCAATTTAAGGACATGATAACCTCGTTTGGCGTGGTCCATGATATATCTAGTATGCAATGTTGCTTGCATTTCAAATATGACATTTTTATTTATCTTGTAATATCATGTCACCCACCTCTGGTATATATTATGTATTATATGTTTATTTATCTTACACTATCATAGTGCCTAGGTTTATATTATGCATTACCTGTTCATTTGTCCTACACTATCATAACACCCCCCTCTGGTGTATATTATGTATTACATGTTTATCTGTCATGCGATGTCAGGCACCAACCTCTGGTGTATATATTTTCGGTCTCGGGCCGCCAAACATCTATAGTACACGGAACATCAGCTTCCTCAACTTGCATATGTTAGTAATTAGGATTGTGATCAAGCAGTAGGTTCATGGTTGCTTATGTATTTCTTCTAATTTATTTTATTTTATCTCCTATCATGTTTATTATTACTAGTTACTAGTTTAACAGGATATAAAATATAGTCTGATATGGATCTAGTTTCCTTTCTCTTGTCCTTGTTTGGTATAGAGATGATTGTCAGTCTATGTGTAGTCTACGAATCCTATTCGGCTTTTTTTTTATTGTTGGTGTGTAGCTAGATAGAAAACAAAGTCTATCTTGGACCAAGCTTCCATCTCTTATCTGTGTCTGGTGTAGATGTGGTTGTTGCTCTATGTATAGTCTATGATTCCTAATCTGACCCATTTTCCTTTATGTAGTAGCTATGTATATTTTTTTTTCCTAAGTTTCTTTTGAGTTTCCTTTGTGGTACTTGGTCGTTGGGTTTGGCTCCACTGGTTTCACATGGACAGATCTCCTATCATAGACGAAGAATCTACTGTCGCTTTTGCTTGATGGACCATCCCGTAGGTTGGCAAATCGCAGACAACGACAATGAGTTTTCTTTTTACTCACTCACATGTATATGTTTTATATATTGTATAATAATTCATTTTGACGTACTAGCTTGATGATCATGTATGTATATAGCATTTGTGACGTCTTACTAGTCTACATGTATGATATACTCTTGTTGACATTTGCTTGCTAGGATTGAGATACATGATTTGTCTAACCCTAGGTTGATGTCGATTTATGTTAGCTTGGTCCCCTACATTTATATAGACATTCGAGACTGTTATCTGGAGTATTGGCATACTCGTATAACATACGTAGTAAGGGCATCGTGCACATATAACGGGTGGTTGGGCGGCATCGGTTATCGTAGGCGTCGTGAAGGCATCAGGGGCGCCTTCGGCGTCGTGGACGAAGCGAGGCATTGAGTTGCGGGCGTCGAAAGACGTCGGCCGTCTCGTTGAGCTCTGGAGCGCGAGGTGTGCATGTGGAACGATAAAGACAAAGCCGGTGTGGACAAAACCGCACGATAAGTTCGAAATGATATGACGACCGGCTAAAATTCGTGTGCGGGGAAACACACGATTTAACTGAGCCCGCACGTGCTGAAAAAAAAACACTACAACACTTCACTAAAAAATAACTGCAAGTTACATAAATGTAGTTGTTAAGAAGACTATCAGGTCACCCACCTTAATGATATGATCCTTGGAAGTTGTCATAACCCACTTTCCATTTTGATTCCATTTGACACAAAGTAAAATATATTTATGACCATGGTTCCCAAGAAGAATGCTTCAATAACCCAAAATAATAAGATTAACACCAACATAAATTTAATAGACTAAACTCACAACGAACATAGCTCATTTCCTTTTTTGCATCCCAAGTTTCACAAGGTTGTCCTTTCCATCTGTTTGCTACAAAATCTTATAATTGAAGGAACTACACAATTATGGTAAAAATAAACCGTAACAATATTATAGAACACCTGAAACCAATAATGACCTTATGGGTGCCAATCAACAATTTTGACATTCCAACCATGGCCTATCTGAATTCAAAGCATAAATAAAGGAATCTTATGTTACCTCGTGTAAATTCTACCAACATAATTAGCCAAATAATCAACTTGGGACGCATAACCACTAATCACAATTGAATATCTAACACAAATATTATCTTACAAAATCAGTATGAAGAACTAAGAGAAATTATTTTGGGAAACATGCTTAAACAATCAACTTTTTCATTCTTGTACGAAAAAGTTCATTTCTACATTCACTAAACAAAAACTGAAATTATCTGAAAGTGAAACATGATCTGGAAGTCATGTGGGGGTAGTTGCCTAGAGAGGAAGAGAAGGAGCAGGAAAAGGACCTGTGTGATGATGAGTTTGGGGAGGAAGTCACGGCTTCCAGAACCCGAAGTCATAGGAGGATTTGAAGGAGAGGATGAGGAGTTTTGGGAAGAAAGTCGTGACTTCCAATTTGGGAAATGAAAAATATAGAGTAAATTTGGACATTTATATTGTTGTCAACGTCAATTATAAAATTTAGAATAATTAACTTGTAAATACTGATAGTTTAGAATATTTAATTAAAAATAACCCCATATATATATATATATATATATATATATATATATATATATATATATATATATATATATATATATATATATATATATTTTAAATATATATATATTGTTTGCCACTAAAACTGTATTGGAAACTTTTATATTAACAAACGAAACGAGTACAAAGAAAGTTAATCCTTAGCAGGATCTTCCTAAGTACAATATTTTTTAATCTGGGAACTTTGTGACGATGGAGAGTGTAGCTTTATTTACTCCGTTGACGATCCAACGACGATCGAGAGAATTATAAGTCTTCTTGTTTGATTTGCGAAGCGAACAACAATTCAGCTCTCTAAAGTGTGGGTGATGCACCGTGTCTTCGAATGAAGGAATGATCCTTCTATTTATAGCTGATTAGTGGAATGATCCACTGCTGCGCGTAGGGATGATACGCTCATAATTTGTTGGGCGTAGGGGCGCTGCGCGTGATCTGGAGAGTGAATATGCTACAATACTATTTGGGCTGCGAATGAGCCGCCACGTAGTGTTTGTTGGGATTTACTTAAATCCTGGGTGGTTAGCACCCATTGGCGAGCATGACCGGGTTAATGACACGTGGCGTGTGTGCATTGCCCACAGATTTTGCTCTGTTGGAGTAGAGGAGCTTCCTACGCCATGATTTGGCATGTGGAGTCTCCTGTTATAGAAGCAAAATGTTTTGGAGGCGTAGGGATGACCCTACGCCAGAGCTTGGCTTGATGTAGTACTTCGACGTGGGTGAGATTCCGTGTGGCACTACAATAATGTAGGTTGTCAACTCAACCTTCAAAGTGCGTTGGCGTAGGTGGGTGCTACGCCTATGTCAGCTGTTTGGCGTCTCCTCGATTTCTGAGCTGCCATCATTACAGCACGTCTGCACTCTGTCCAATTACAACATGTTCGCACTCTACCCAATACATTCATATTGGATTTTAAGCTAAGTGTCAGGGACATTAAATGCTCCTAAAGAGCGTAGTCATTTGAATGGTGTAGCCGCTCTTGAGGCGTAGCCAGTTCATGGACGTAGCCGCTTCCACGGACGTAGTAGCTTTGCTTGTATTAAATCTTGGTCAACTTTTCCTTTATGTGCTGTCGCTGCATGTGGCATGGGGCTCGAGATGATTGACTAAATCAGTTCTCGAAGTGGAAAATTCGTAGTCATTAATGTAGTGCCCCGTCCCTACATCATGCCTCATTTTCGTCCACGGGGTACGCGAAAAAGGAACACTGTCACTACCGATTAAGTCGAGTCGGAATTGGTTCAATCGGTCGAACGGGAATGATTGAATTAAGATCCTTTTCTCATTATGGAAATGCTTCTTCGAAATCAAGTCCCATATTTAACGGGTTGCGTCTCGAGGATTAGCTCTACGGCTGAGTTGGGAGAGACCTTCCGTTGCTCTGCTTTTTATGCCGCAAATTGCTTTGGCTTTGGTTTTTCGTGAATTCGTTTTCGTGAATGTTTTCGATGGTTTTCATGGCTTGCATTTTTGAACTTCGCATTCGTATCGAATTCCTTGAATAATACAATGTTCTAATTAGTTGCTTATGCGATTGCAGGTGATCGCGTAGGCGACGCCTAAGCGCAGCAAACCAATCCCTCGCATGAAGCAAAGACTAAGGTGAGTGGTTGACCTCCTTCGCCTCGACCCTCTGTTTCAAAATTGATATGAAACACAAAATAATTGCTTGTCGCCACAGTATAGAATCAATAAAATTATGGTACGATTCTTCACGAAATACTTGCTATAGAACTACTTTACATGAAAACTGATGCATGCTTTCTTAGGCCATATTTACTTAGCCTATATATGCAAACCAAAGGATGAATCGATTAACGTTTATCACAACGATACGGTTAAAGTGCAGAAAATGACTAAGTTCAAAAGAAAGTATAAGTTTTCCACCAAAAAGAGAAAGTTAAAGGTTCTAGAAAAGAGAGAATATTTCATGAATCTGCAAAAACGATTATTGGACAACTTATGCATAAGGGGTAGTTTCCTCGAACGGTTATCTAGGCCAATGAACCGATTCGGCCCAGAAGGAATGAGTATAGCTAGTGCCAGCAGGACTGGTACGAGTGATTCAAAAACTTTCGAGTCGGGCTCGCTACCCGCCGCGAAAGGATCGCCGTCTAACATAGTTATAGTCCACCATGGCTTGAAATTGCTAGTGACCTTCACACCCTTTTTACTGCTTAAATGCACATGACACGGGATGAATACGATAGCTGCTCAATGTATACAATTTTATATGCTTGCCTCAAAATATGTTAACATGCGAATCGATCATGATGGTTAGAAAGATCACAAAATAGCTAGCTAACATGTTTTATAAAACTGCTTGAACCAAATGCAGAGCTTAGGTTTAATTAGCCACTCACCAGTACATGTGATCGTACTGACCCTCGCTCTTTGCAGGTGCCAGGAATCAGGAAGAATGCGCCAACTAGCTAAGCGACGTTCGTGCTTTTAAAGCTTCGACCGCGCGTTGAAGACCCCGTCGCTGAACTTTTAAGACTCTCCGCAAGTCCAAGGAACATGTCTCAGCATCCCTCGCATCCAGGTCGCTGGAATACTTTTGTTGTAAATGAGGGATGTATGTATAGAACGGCTGTCTCATCGGCACTCCTTTTGTAATCAAGTCATGTTATAAAGCCCGTACGACACGATTGTAATAGAGTTTATAAATGATGTCTATTATAAATAAAATGCAAAGTTTCTCTATCTCAATGTGTTGTTCAATTTGTCTGTGCTTTCTCTCTCTCTCTCTTAGATATTGTGTTTCAGATTACCTTATGACTATGCCTTGTGCGATCGCAACCTAGGTTCGCACGACATCACGCTCGAGGGACGACTATCGATTCTTCGGAATTGGGGCATGACATAATGGTATCAGAGCACAGGTTTACGTCCTTGACCTCCAATCTCGAGTCGCCAGTCTCGAATCATTGACCTCGTGTCGATGAGATGAGTTGTTCCATACGCTGAACCCAAGACATTTTCTGAAACTAACGAGAGTTGCCTTTTTCCCCAGGTGTTACGGGACCTCAGGCAGAGGGCGAAGCGAGCGCTTCCAGCGGCTCGAGTAGTTCCGAAGCCGAGCCTTTCGTCAACCCAATGGAGAAGATACCTACCGAAGCCGGACCTTCCGGCAGTCCTATGGAGCGGATGTTGCAGATGCTCGAAATGCAACAGAGGCAGGCCGCAACATTCCAACAAAAAAGCGAGAAGCTGTGCCTGCAGTCCGAAAGCCGACATGCCCAATTTGAAGCCCGGTTCGAAGTACAATTCAAGATGCATCAAGGGCTATCACGACCCGCACCCGGTATAGGGATACGAGTGCGTAACAGCGTCCAGCCTGCGCCGCAGAATCGGCAGTAGAACGCTATTTTAGGTCGCTAACTATCAAGTCACGTAAATATATAATGTACCTGTTATAGATCTCAACTCCGAATAGAGGAAAGTAAATATATGGTAATACTCAATCACAGTCTATGCACGATAATATATCACATAAGTCTAGATAACTAATAAGACTAAACAACAACAACAACTAAATAAACTACTAAATAATAATATCTGAAAACAATCTCAAATACAATGTCAAATCTCCACTTATTACAATTTAAGTTCAAACATAAAATCTAGGACAAGTCCTATAACTAGTCTTCTGGTCACACCTGAAGGTCAGGGCTCAGGGTGGCTAATCCCTTCTCAGATCCATAGCAGGTAGGGCACGTACCCTCAGGACAAACATCTGAAAAATATATCCAGTCGGGATGGAACGAGCACACCTCATCTAGCAATCCCAAGTAAATGACAAAGACTATAAAGCAGTTATAAACAATTATAATGATGAATCATGGAAAGTTTGAGACAAATAATGAAATAAAACAACAGCTAGAAAAAGAAAGTAAATATAATAAAACTAGAGAGCATGGTAAAAGAGACTGTAAATAGAGATAAATAAACTAGAACAAGGGTGATGTGAGTCCAGACAGTTCAATGTGAGTCCAGTGTGAGTCCAGTACAAGACACTAAACCAGTGTGTTTCAAAATACTGTTCTTGTCATGTAAACGAGTAACGATTAAATTCAGCTATCTTTTTTGTAGGGTGGTTCGAGTAGGGTGGTTCGGGTAGGGTGATTCAAGTAGGGTGATTCGAGATTCGAGTAATAAATACGGCACATCGCACGCTCGGCCAAGCGGTAATGGCTATCATTCTTGTAATACAGCACACAGCATGCTCGGCCAAGCGGCAATGGATATCATTTTTGTTTAGACGAGTAAATACGACACATCGTACGCTTGGCCAAGAGGCGATATCTATCTTTCTTGTAAGGTAGTTCTTGTTGAGTACAATACGTCGTATACCGGGCCCAACAACGACGACTATCTTGCTTGTAGTGATGATTCTTGTACGATTTGCACATTTAGTACTTGTAGATGTTTCGAGTATATGGTTATTGTGAGTGGTTCGAGTAATAGAGGCAAGACGAGTCAAATACATGTATTGCGAGTGAGTGAATCCAGAATACTAATACTTGTTGTGACAGGAAACTAATACGTATTGAGACAAAGAATCGAATAGAACTATACTAGAACTAAAATATAGCAATCATCAAATAAATGAAAGAACTATCAGAGAATGTACTCGTCTGATACCATGAGCGACTGATATATACTGTCCGAACTGGAGTCACAAGGTCCTATTTAGAGCAATACAGGTTATAATGTGTTCAATATGTAATAATTGAAAAATCTACATGATTCTAGGTCAATCTAGATCAAAGTCAACTCTTGGTCAACTTTGGTCAACCTTTAGTCAAACCAAGGTCAACTAGGCTATTTCTAGGTCAATCTTGGTCTATTAATCTAATCTAGGCTAAGCTAACCTATCTAAATATTTAGGTAACACCTTATTCCCATTACACTACCCTTCTTATATACACTATACTACTGATACAAATATATCTGAAGTCTCCTTCTTCCTAGTTAGCTACAGCTACAGCTAAACCCCCAACTGCCCTCTCTAATATATATATATATATATATATATATATATATATATATACACACACATATACACACACATATATACATATTAAAACAATCATACACCCTCAATATCCTAATTAAACCACACAACCATGTGTGTGACACTAGTACTCATACTTATGGGAACTAGCATCAAGGTATGTGGTTAAGGAGGTGTTGGACAGATCCATCTAATGGTCCTAAAGGGTCTGAACTTTAGTTCAGTAACTGAACAAGAATGGGATAAACTAAATTCTCTCTCTAATCTGAACATACAGAGCCCCTCACTTAACTCTCATTCTAATACATTCATTCTCTGATAGGTCTGATATCAAGAGGTAATGGCAGAATACTGAGGAATATGTGGACTGCTACATGTTCACTTGAGAGTTTAACCAAGGTGAAGGATAGGGGACTGGTACATATGGTAGTGAACTGAACCAAGTACATGCCAAGTAGGGCTTGAATGTATATGGATACTGGGACTGCTACAACCAATGTCTGAGCTAATACTTACATGGCTGCAACATGGTAGCAATGTAATATTTTACTTAAATACAAGCCCCAAAATCCTATACTCTTACCTACTTAGACTGAAAATAAAGGTTAGGACAAAGAAAGGGAATGGTTTTGATTAAGGAAAATGGACTGAACACTTTATAGGAACTAATATATTCTACTGAACATGGCTACAGCATGTGAATGAACCAGCGTGTGTGTGTGTGTGTGTGTGTGTGTGTGTGTGAGAGCAGGTGAGTGTCAGATGTGAGTGTGAAGGCATATGAATCATGTGTCACAGAGTGTTAAGAGTGAAATGTGAGCATGTGTGTGTGTCAATGCAAGGGTGTGTTCGAGTGTCCAAGTGTGTCAGTGGTATCAGAGATGCAAAGTGTGCTGCAAGTGTCACAAAATATCAGAGAGTTCAGTGTACAGTAAATGTGAACAAGTGTCAAGTGATGAAGAGTGTGTGTGTCACAGTGGTATGTCACCCATGTGTCAGACATGTCATAGTGTCAAGAAATGTCAAGTGTGGTACAACATGCAATGAGTGTCAAAATGATATGTGTGGATGTGTTCGAGGGAAGTGAGTGCAGTGAAGTGGTGTCAATGTGCAGTTGTGTCTAGTGTGTAACCAAAGGTCCAAGCAACTGTGTCCAGCATATGAGGCATGTGTCAACGTGTCATGGTGTCAATCACGTGTCCAGAGGAGTGTACAAGTGAGTGTGAATGTGTCAAGCATGTCAAATACAAGTGTGTGCAGCCATGGCATATTCTCGACTGCATAGATACGAATCTGTGGGTCAAACAAGTGCTCGTATCTGCCATGGTTTGGTGCCACAAGCCATGGACCACCTGTCAGTCAATGCCCCTACCTAGATTAGTCACTAGGAAGTGAAAAAGTGGCATGTCGAGGGTGCACGAAGCCTGTAGTAGCATGCAGGGCAAGTACTGTTCATCCTATGCTGTACAACAACGTGTCCCCATATCCAACTTGACATACCAAATCAAACCAAAGTCAACTCAGTCAAACATATATATATATATATTAATATATATATATATATATATATTAAAAAAATATATATATATATATATTAATATATATATATATATATATATATATATATATATATATATATATATATATATATATATATATATAATCTACATATATTAGCTACCCAAATATATAATTAGTTCTGAAATTGGAGAACAAAAAGTTCTAAGGGACATTTTGTCGAACACTTGAAATACCCCTCCGATACTCTTGCGATACGTACCCCAAATGGATTCGATTTAAACCCAAACTATTCCTAGGGCTAGGGGGACCCTAAATGAATGCATCTATGGAAATAAAACAGAAATTAGAAAGGTTTAGAGGCTCTTACCAATTGAGAGTTGGAATCTCAATAAAAATCCTCTTGTAAAGCCTTCCCACCAAATCTAATGGTCAAATTGCTCCAAATCCTTTCTAGCTAGCCAATAGAGACCTCCTCTACTCAAGGGGAGTAGAATGCAATTGGTTTGGTTGAATTTGGAGTTGATTTGGTAAAGGGGCAAATTTGGAGAAGAACACCAATTTAGGGTTAGGGTTTGCAAATGAAAAGATACAAGGGGCTAATGTTGCTTTAAATAAGAAGAGGGAGGCTCTATATGGCCGGCCAAGTGAGTGGCTAGGGTTAGGGTTTGATGAAATTGGCTAAAAGGCCTTCCTAACATGCAATTTAAGGCCCCTTAAAGGAAAGCCCCAATGTGACTTAAGGTTTTAGCTAACTAATAGGTTCTAAATGATATGATAGCAAGATTAGAGCCTAACTTAAATCATCTAATCTCTCTAACAAGTTTCTATGGTCGTAGCTAACCTCTAATCAATGCAGTTCTAAGGTTTCACTAGCAAATAAAAAAATCACAATACATCAATTAAATAATATTAAAATAATTAAAATTTTATCAATTACTAAAATACTCTTGCTCCAGAAAGTGGTGGTAACAAGGACAACTTGACATGCTACGACAGTTGGTGCAAACAGTTGTGACCAACGGAAACTCTGCAACCCGTACTGTCGAACCCGTGAACCGGCCCATCGAAGTCGCACCCGGGGAGCCTTCGTCTCAGCTTCCGCCGCCAGAGAATAACACCTTTGACTATACCAACTTCAAGAAGGTGTTTCACACTTCCGTCTCCGACACTGAAGACCTTTCCCTTGCGATCGACTGGTTAGACGAGATCGAAGACAACTTCGAGCTCCTCGGCATCGATGAGGCAAAGAAAGTCGCATGCGCTCAACTTCAACTTCGGTTGAACGCGCACGACTGGTGGACGGTACAAAAGCAGGATATCCGCCATGATGACTCCACTGTGCCGATCTTCTGGGCTACGTTCTGCGAGGCCTTCAAAGTCGAGTACTTATCTGCTGCGGTCTGCCAGGCGAAGGAGAACGAGTTTATGCAGCTGAAACATGGAAACATGACAATGCACGAGTATGCTGCAAAATTCAATAAGTTGGCTCGATTTGCTGGTATCTACCTACAGACGGCTGCGAGTCGAGCACGGAGATTCGAAGTGGGCCTGAGGCCTTCAATTTTTGCCCACGTGACTGTGTCCGAGTATCAAACGATGGACGAGTCACTCTACCACGCCCTCCGCTTGGAGCCTCAGTATCCTCCTGCCACTATCGGCGATGTTCACTTTAATAACAAACGTCATAATTATGCAGGAGGCAACAACGCGCATAAGCATCCAAATCGAGTCAATGGAGGCGGCAACCCGGGAAGGAATCGAGAATATTACAATTTCTACCACAATGAGGTACACCTGTCTACCGAATGTCGAATAAAAAATAGAGCTTGCCACCAGTACGGTCGGGTAGGCTACTTCGCGTGTGATTGTCCGGAGGGTAGGCCTAACCAACTCCAGCTGCAACAGCACCACCAACAAAACTGAGGCCAAGCACCTCGAGATCCACAGACCGTGCCACAAAATGGCCAAGACCGTTGCCCCAATGCCCAGGGTCGTGTCTACGCCATGACCCGGAATAAAGCGTTCGCATCTGATATAGTCGTGACAGGTATACTGCATTTTAATAACAAACCTGCTCGTGTACTATTTGATTCAGGTGCTACGCATAGCTTTATATCGGCAGATTTTGTCGCCGAACACAAATTTTCTGTGATACCGTTAGGCCTTAGTTTTAGCGTCAACATACCGTCGGGCACGTCATTACTTGCAAACTTAGCCTGCGGAGACGGAATCATCTGTATAGGTGGTCAAAAGGTAGGTCTCGATACGATAGTCCTAGACATTAAGGACTACGATATCATTCTGGAAATGGATTGGCTCTGTCCGTGCAATGCAACCATCGATTGTGCCAAAAAGATGGTCACCTTCCGTACACCTGGAGTGTCTGAATTCTGCTATTCATGTGGTGAGGCATCGCTACCTGCATGGTGATCTCAGCAATATTGGCCCAAAGGATGCTGTATTTCGGGTGTGAATGCTATTAAGCGTCTGTTCGAGACATGTGATAGGATGGTGCAAACATGGGTCAGGCCGATGTTGTGGCAGAATTCCCAGACGTATTTCCAGACGAGCTGTTCGACATGCCACCTGATTGAGAGATAGAATTCACCATTGACACATTTCCTGATACACGACTGATCTTTAAAGCTCCGTACATAATGGCCCCTACAGAGCTTAAGGAACTCAAAGTATAGTTGCAAGAGTTACTCGATAAGGTATTCATACGGCCTAGCGTCTTGCCATGGGGAGCGCTCGTGTTATTTGTCAAAAAGAAGGATGACTCAATGCGTCTTTGTATCGATTACCAAGAGCTGAACAAGGCCACCGTCCAGAACAAATATCCATTGTTCCGCATAGATGACCTGTTCGATCAGTTGCAAGGCGCTTCGATATTTTCTAAAATTGATCTTCGTTCGGGTTATCATCAACTCAAGATCACGCCGGACGATGTGTCGAAGTCGGCCTTCCGCACTCGATACGGCCATTACGAGTTCCTGGTGATGCGGTTCGGCCTAACGAATGCCCTAGTTGCTTTCATGGATTTAATGAATCTGGTGTCTTGACCCTTCCTCGATAAGTTCATAGTAGTCTTTATCGACGATATACTCGTCTGCTCGAAGGACAAGCGGCAACACGCTGAGCATATGCGGACCGTGCTTCAGACCCTTCGAGAAAATTAGTTGTATGAGAAGCGGAGCAAGTGTGAATTTTGGCTGAGCAGCATCGCATTCCTCGGACACATCATTTCATTCGAAGGCATTACAGTCGACCCAAAGAAAGTTGAAGCCGTTGTCGATTGGAAACGACCAGCGTTAGTCGGCGAGATTCGAAGCTTCCTTGGCTTGCGGGATACTACCGACGCTTCATGAAAGACTTTGCGAAGATCGCGTCGCCTCTGACTCGCCTCACCCAGAAAGGAGTCGCTTTTGAATGGTCAGACGCCTATGAAGCTTCCTTCCAGGAGTTAAAGCAATGACTCATCTCGGCCCCGATACTTGCACTTCCAAAAGGGAATGAGGGATTCCAGATATTCAGCGATGCGTCTGGCCAGGGTTTGAGGTGTGTGCTGATGCAACGAAACAATGTGATATCTTTTGCTTTCCGACAGCTAAAGCCGTACGAGAAGAAATATCCCAACCATGACCTGGAGTTAGCGGCGATTGTGTTTTTATTGAAATTATGGCATCACTATCTTTATGGCATGGCGTGCACGATCTATACGGATCACAAGATCCTCAAGTATCTATTCACACATAAGGAGCTGAACTTGTGGTAAAGGTGCTGGCTTGAACTGATCAAAGATTACGACTTGACTATCGACTATACGTCTGGCAAGGAAAATATTATGGCAGACGCTCTGAGTCAAAAGTATATTGCCTAGCTATCCATCGACCGTAGACTGCTACGTGACCTAGAAGAGATGGGCATCGACCTCCGGGTTCGATTCAGGGATGTGCAGTTGGCACAGTTGCAGCTAGAGCCGAGCTTGTGGGAAAAGATCAAGACTGCTCAGAAGGATGATCCGTACCAGAAGTGTCACCCTCATTTCTCGAATTTCCCACATTTTTCCTGTATTTTGTATTTATACTCGTATATGGATTTTGGCATGTATTTTTATTTTTCTCAACTTGTAGAATTTTGGTATTTCTCGTATTTTGGGTTTTTGGCATGGTTCGGTTTTAATTAGTTTGGATTGGGTTGGTTTGATTTGGTTTATTATGCATAGGAACACCTTAACCTACATTCCACCCTCAACACACCACAACTCCCCCTCTTTATATCCCCACCTACCACTCTCTCTCCTCATAACTTCCACCATTAATTTTCCTTCTTCTTCTTCTTCTCCTTCCTCCACAACTCTCCTAACCCTAGGCAAGTGCATCTTGCCACTACATGAGAACCCTCTCTTCTTTGTCCATTTGCTAGATTAGGACATGGTGATCAACATTAGAACTTGGTGTTTTATGATTTGAAGTCTCCTTTGCTCTAGATCTAAGTTATTTCTATTTTCGGATTTTGTATGGTTTGAGCTACTTAAGTTGGATTTTTATGGGTTTTGATGTTTCCTCGTGGAAGAGAGTTCAATTCCACCATGGTTAGAACTTTGGAAATCTGGATTTGGAGTTCGGATGGCCAAGTTGTGAGGTTTTGAAGTTTTGGAGCCATTGGAGCTTCTTCTCAGCCATGGAGAAGAAGACCCAGACCCTGTGTGCGTGTTTTTATGCGTACGCAGCTCTCAGTGTGCATGACTTTTTACGTACACTGCTCCCTTGAGTGTGCGTGACTTTTCACGTGCACTGCTCCCTTGAGCGTGCGTGACTTTTCACGCACACTGCTCCCTTGAGTGTGCATGACTTTTCACGTACACTGCTCCCTTGAGTGTGCGTGACTTTTCACGTACACTGCTCCCTTGAGTGTGCGTGACTTTTCACGTGCACTGCTCCCTTGAGCGTGCGTGACTTTTCACGCACACTGCTCCCTTGAGTGTGCGTGACTTTTCACGTACACTGCTCCCTTGAGTGTGCATGACTTTTCACGTACACTGCTCCCTTGAGTGTGCGTGACTTTTCACGTACACTGCTCCCTTCAGCGTGCGTGACTTTCCACCTACGCTGCTCCCTGTAGCGTGCGTGACTTTTCACCTACGATTCTCTCTCAGCGTGCGTGACTTTTTCGTACGCTGCTCCCCTGACCCCTTGCTTAACCCATTGGCTCTTGGAGTTTTGGTCTTATTTCTTTAAGCTTGACTCTTCTATAGTCCTGTATATTGATATTTTATTAGATATTTTACGCCCATTTTATATCCTTACGCCTTTTGTCATGAACTTGATTTTATTTAATATGTTTGGAATGACTATTGTACATGGCATAATATGACAAGGAACTAGCATAACACGACAGTGACCCGTGGTGATGCACTCCTGACCTGACCAACCTGACCTGATAGTGGTCCGTCGTGGCGCACTCCTGACAAGTACCCTGACATGATTTATCTTGATAACTTAACTTGACTTGCCTTGACACCGTGGGTGGTTCTTTCTTGCTTGCTTATTAAATCCACTTGTCCAGTCTCGCATCATGTCTAGGATGGAACTCCTGAGTACCACGGTCAGGAGTACCTACTAAAATAGATTAAGGCTAATAATTAGAATAACACAGTAGTCATGAAGAGATGACACAGCTACAGGCAATCCCGTTACCTGGGTGCTCCAGGGATTTGTAGCCTGCCGTCGAGTAGGGCGCATTTCCAGCACACTGTCAGGTGTTGCACCCTCTAAGTCACCTAAGGGTACATGCGTCTCCTGGACGATGTACCCACCTGAATTCAACCCTAATCTTTCGTCCTGGGTAACCTGGATGGTCTGCAGGGCTTGTGGCTGTGGAACAATCTCACTGCATCTTGTTAGTAATTAGGCCTGTGATAATCCTAGTTAGTTAAAGTTGTAAGCCGTAGGATCTGCTTGGCCGTGATTGATTGAATGAGGTGTAACCAGTCTAGTCATGTCTTGATCCCATGCAAGATTGCTTCCTGTCTTGATTACTTACATTACTTATCTTGCCAATAAATGGTGGGAAACCAAGCTCTGTTTAGATGAAGGGTTACAACCCCGGTCCTTGTTTGGTTTACGGGTTGTAACCTGGCTATCGGAATAGTTCCATGGTTATCTCGTCGTATATCATCCTGACATGTTTTCGTAATTTTAGTTTTAATATTAGATTTTCTGTGCTGATTGCTGGCTTTTGTTCTTATTTCGTGGCCTCCTTGTGGCACTTGCTCTTTCTGGGGTTGACCCAGCTGGTTTTGTGTGGCCAGATTTCGGAGCAGCTCCCGAGGATCTACCAAGCTTCCAGTCCAATGGTGAACACTAGACGGAATTCGGGCCAAGAGTGGGTTTTCTATTTTGTTTCGCTCACTCTATTGTAAAAATTATTCTTTTGAGGCGTTTAGCCGACGAGCACCTGTTAGCTCGGAGCACTTTTACTTACTGTCTGCCTACGGGCTGTAAACATGATTGACAAATCCTAGGGTTGATCATGTATGACTAAACTCTTGCTAGTCCTAACATTTTGTAACGACTAGCTTCATGATCAGCTGAATATGTAATATTTGGGATGCCTTATTATTGTATATTTAATGATTATACATCTTACGACTTTACTTACTTGTGGTGATTGAGACACTAGGCTTGTTCATGACCATAAGAGACTGTTGGCTTGTAGAAAACCCTCACATATCTAGACAGCCGTGACCGTATATCGGGGTGGTTTCCATTTCAATATACGTAGCTGGCTATGTCTGCCCCCGCTCTCCAGTATTCTGGTTCTGGGGCGTGATATGGTTTAAGTGGTGGCCCGTGCAGGTCTTGTAAATCAAGATGTGTGGGGGTTTACCAGATAGATGTCTCAATCAGTACTCGTCCTTGATCTCTGTTCGTATCCTCTGAATCCCTGGATTCTTGCCCTGATCCTATGCTTATGTCGTTGATCTGTCCTGGTCCTTTCCTTATTGTTCCCTGTGTCGTCTTCTTCAGTGGCACTGTACCTGGTCCTACCGATCGACGAGGTGGAGCACATCCCGTGGACCAGCAGCAACCTGGAGATCAAGCCCAGCATTCCGGAGTCGCCTCCAGGGTGATACCTACTGGAGGAGAGTCACCAGTTTGGCCCGTCCAGCCCGCAGAGCCAGATGATGGTACCTTAGTAGGCCTCATCAGAACTTTGATAGCTTCCCAGGATCGTCAAAGCGACGCCCTGCACCAGACAGTTCAAGATGCTTTGACCCGAGGCGGACATCCAAGGAACCAGGCGGCCAACAGTTTCAAGCGCTTGAACCCTCCTTTCTTCGACGGTAGCGAGGATACGATTGCCGCGGATGCATGGCTTCAGGATACCGAGGTGATTCTGGAAGCAGCCAGGACACCAGAGAATGAGAAGGTGGCGGTGGTACGCCTGCAGTTGTTGGATTTAGCTCGCAATTGGTGGGCGGCGCAGGCCATGGGATTAGTGGCACCCATTGCTTGGGCAGTGTTTAGGGAGAGATTCCAGACGAAGCATTTCGATGCTGTGGCTCGGTACGACCTGCAGACCAGATTTACCAACTTGAAGCAAGGAGGCTGAACAGTCGACAGTTATGCATCGGAGTTTTCTAGACTTAGTAGGTTTGCCCCCACCTTGGTGGCGACCGAGTTTGATAGGGCCCAGCGATTCCAGCAGGGGCTGTATTTGGAGATCTTGTTGGCGGTTGAGCAGTTCGAGCACCAGACGTTCGATGCAGTCTTGAGAGCAGCTAGGAGGCATGAGTATACCTCCCAGAGGATCCTGGATAGGACCGGAGGTAGGAAGCGGTCTCATAGTCAGATGCACCAATCATCAGCTCCAGCCCCGGCAGCTAGAAGTTTGACCATTGGGACTCCGAGACGGGCGGCCTCAGTAACATCGGTTCAGCATTCGACCCCGACGTACCCGCAGTAGCAGAAGCAGAAGCAGACTTCCGCGATGGGATGTTCTCATTGCGGGAAGCCAGGGCATGTGGTGGTAGACTGTCGTAGGGCGCAAAGATTGTGCCTGGCTTGTGGAGCAGCAGATCATAAGGTTGGTGCTTGCCCGAATAGGGGTGGTTCATCAGCATCCAACCCTTCTAGCTCTTCGGTGAGAGGACCGGCCCCAGCACCAGTTCAGCAGCAGCAGTATCAGTCTTCGAGGCCCTTGCCGCCTCAGTCTCAGGCATTCCAGCAACAACACCCCCAGCAGTATGCACAAACCCAAGCTCAGACCCAGAATAGGCAGAGAGGTTTCCAGCAGAGGGGACCAGCAGCCAGAGGACAAGGTCAGGCCATGATGATGGCTATGGAAGAAGAAGTTGCACTAGGTGAGGTAGTGGCAGGTACTATTCTCGTCAACTCCTTTCCAGCTTCGGTATTGTTTGATTCTGGTGCATCGCATTCATTCATGTCTGCACGATTCGCAACACGGATAGGATTGGAACCCGAGTCATTATCAGTGAGGCTCAATATACTTACTGGTAATGGTCTTGTGGAAGTAGATCGAGTATTTTCCTCGTGTCGGATCGTAGTTAGCGGTAGGGAGTTCCCCGCTAGATTTATAGAGTTTCCTATGGCAGACTATGATGTAGTCCTAGGCATGGATTGGTTGAGGAACCAGTATGCTAGGATAGACTACCATATTGGCAGAGTTGTCTTTAGTATCCCCGACGAGCCAGAGTTTTCGTTTTCCAGAGGCACAGTGGAGCCATCTTCCCCAGCATTGCGGATGGCAGTAGTAGCAGTACAGTTACCCCGGATAGTTGAAGAGTTTCCAGATGTCTTTTCAGAGGAGCTTCCAGGGATGCCGCCAGAGCAGGAGATTGAGTTCACTATAGACTTGATTCCCGGGACAGCACCAGTGTCAGAGCGAGTCTACAGAATGGCACCTTCAGAGTTGGAGATTTTATACAAGATGATTGAAGAACTGAGGACCAAGGGATTCATCCGTGCAAGTGGATCGCCTTGGGGAGCCCCGATGCTTCTTGTAAAAAAGAAGGATGGTACGTCCAGGCTATGTGTTGATTATCGTACCTTGAATTCGGTGACAATCAAGAACAGATACCCTCTTCCGAGGATAGATGACTTGTTTGATCAGCTCAGAGGGGCTTCAGTATTTTTGAAGATCGACTTGCGGTCGGGATACCACCAGATCAGAGTCAGAGAGCAGGATATCCCGAAGACAGTATTCAGATCGAGGTATGGACATTGGGAGTTCCTTGTTATGCCCTTTGGAGCGACCAATGCGCCGACCGTATTCATGGACCTCATGAATCGCATTTTCATGCCTTACTTAGATCAATTTGTGATCGTGTTCCTAGATGACATCCTGGTCTACAGCAAGAGTGAAGCAGAGCATGAGCAGCATCTCAGAGTCGTCCTCCAGACGCTTAGGGAGCATCAGTTGTACGTCAAGTTCAGTAAATGCGAGTTCTGGCTCGATCGTATTTCGTACTTGGGTCACATCATTACCCGAGGAGGAGTGGAAGTGGATCCCTAGAAGATTGTGGCTATCGAGTCATGGCTAGTACCCAGCTCAGTGGCAGAGGTTCGCAGCTTCCTTGGATTGGCCGGCTACTACCGGGGGTTCGTTTCAGATTTTGCAAGGATTTCAGCGCCGATGACCCAGTTGACCCGCAAAGAAGTGCCGTTTGTTTGGACAACAGAGTGTCAGGAATCATTTGAGAAGTTGAAGCAAGGTTTGATAACGGCTCCCATTCTCACCCTTTCAGATGGGACCGGAGGATTCACAGTTTATTGCGACGCTTCAGGCAGAGGATTGGGGTGTGTCTTGATGCAGCATGGGAAGGTAATATCTTATGCGTCACGTCAACTACGTGATCATAAGAAGAATTACCCGACCCACGACCTGGAATTGGCGACGGTAGTGTTTGCTTTGAAGTTGTGGAGACACTACTTGTACGGAGATAGAGTGGAGATCTTTACTGATCATAAGAGCGTGAAGTATGTTTTCACCCAGAAGGACCTTAATATGCGGCAGAGAAGATGGCTCAAGCTATTGGTGGATTATGATGTGGATTTGCAGTATCATCCCGGGAAGGCCAACGTTGTAGCAGATGCATTGAGCAGGAGAGCCAGAGTTTATTTCCTGACGGCGCAACCAGAATTATTGGCAGATCTTCAGAAGATGGGGATTGAAGTGGTTCCTCCTACCTGTGTGGCATTGATGGCCAGTCTACAGGTTCAGTCCAGCATAGTTGAGAGGATCCGGATGGCGCAGTCAGCAGATTCTAAGATCCAGCGACTCAGAGCAGAGTGTAAAGCAGGAAGAAGGCCAGAGTTATGTATCCATGAAGATGGTACCCTTCGGCACGGCACTCGTCTTTGTGTACCTAGTGGAGATATCAGACAGGAAGTTATGGCAGAAGCCCACAGTTCGTAATATTCTATTCATCCGGGTAGTACGAAGATGTACCGTGATATTCGTCAGCATTTTTGGTGGAATGGCATGAAGCGGGAGATAGTCCGGTTTGTCTCTCGGTGTTTGGTTTGCCAACAGGTTAAAGCTGAACATCAGAGGTCCACTGGACTTCTTCAACCCTTACCGATCCCAGAATGGAAATGGGAGCATATAACCATAGATTTCGTGACCGGATTGCCCAGATCTCCGGCCGGCAGAGATGCTATTTGGGTAATTGTGGACAGGCTTACCAAGGTGGTACACTTTCTCCCATTCAGAGTTGGACAGTCGACGGCGCAGCTAGCAGAGATGTATCTCAGGCAGATCGTCAGGCTTCACGGTGTGCCAGTCAGCATCACCTTAGACAGGGATTCAAGATTCACATCATACTTTTGGCACAGCTTGCAGAAGAGTTTGGGGACTCGTCTTCAGTTCAGCTCACCTTATCACCCGCAGACGGATGGTCAATCAGAGCGCACAATCCAGACTCTTGAAGATATGTTGAGATCTTGCACCCTTGACTTCGGTGGTTCATGGGCGAATCATCTGCACCTGGTGGAATTCTCGTACAACAACAGTTATCAGGCCAGTATCCAGATGGCACCCTTCGAGGCTCTCTATGGCAGGAAGTACAGATCCCTGCTAGCATGGGACGATGTCGGAGAGAGGCAGATGCTCGGACCCGAGTTGATTTTCCAGACGGTTGAAGTGGTCAGGAAGGTCAGAGATCACCTCTGAGTTGCCCAGGACCGCCAGCGCCATTGGACCGATGCTCATCGGCGTCCCTTAGAATTTGTTGTCGGCGACCATGTATTCCTTAGGATCTCGCCTAACCGCGGCGTCATTCGCTTTGGCGTGTGGAGAAAGCTTAGTCCTAGGTATATAGGGCCGTTCGATATTCTAGAGCGAGTAGGAGATGTATCCTATCGTCTCGCTCTTTCGCCGCCGCTAAGTGAGGTACACGATGTATTCCATGTGTCCCAATTACGATGGTATATTCCGGACCCGAGCCACATTCTAGACCATTCGGAATTGGTTTTTGGTACCAACCTTTCGTGTGAGGAGAGGCCCGTGTCTATTTTGGACCGGAGGAAAAAGATACTCAAGAACAAGACAATTAAATTAGTCCGTGTTGCTTGGGGTCATCACTCTCTGGGTGAGTCAATGTGGGAGCGTGAGGACGACATCCGATCACGATATCCCTCCCTGTTTGACTCGTGAGGTATAATGTCTTTCTTATGCCTTACACTTTCCCTTCCTTGCTTGCATTGTATGATTGGACTGCTTAGTGTAGCTTGCCTGTGCTTAATGTAGCTTGTCGTGGCAATCTCTAGCTCCTTGATTAAATTCCGAGGATGGAATTCTTTTAAGGTGGGTAGAGTTGTCACCCTCATTTCCCGAATTTCCTATATTTTTCCTATATTTCGTATTTATACTCGTATCTGGATTTTGGCATGTATTTTTATTTCTCTCAACTTATGGAATTTTGGTATTTATCGTATTTTGGGTTTTTGGCATGGTTCGGTTTTAATTAGTTTGGATTGGGTTGGTTTGATTTGGTTTATTATGCATAGGAACACCTTAACCTATATTCCACCCTCAACACACCACAACTCCCCCTCTTTATATCCCTACCTACCACTCTCTCTCTTCATAACTTCCACCATTAATTTTCCTTCTTCTTCTTCTTCTCCTTCCTCCACAACTCTCCTAACCCTAGGCAAGTGCATCTTGCCACTACATGAGAACCCTCTCTTCCTTGTCCATTTGCTAGATTAGGACATGGTGATCAACATTAGAACTTGGTGTTTTATGATTTGAAGTCTCCTTTGCTCTAGATCTAAGTTATTGCTATTTTCGGATTTTGCATGGTTTGAGCTACTTAAGTCGGATTTTTATGGGTTTTGATGTTTTCTTGTGGAAGAGAGTTCAATTCCACCCTGGTTAGAACTTTGGAAATCTGGATTTGGAGTTCGGATGGCCAAGTTGTGAGGTTTTGAAGTTTTGGAGCCATTGGAGCTTCTTCTCAGCCATAGAGAAGAAGACCCAGACCCCGCGTGCGTGTTTTTACGCGTACGCAGCTCTCAATGTGCGTGGCTTTTCACGTACACTGCTCCCTTGAGTGTGCGTGACTTTTTACGTGCACTGCTCCCTTGAGCGTGCGTGACTTTTCACGCACACTGCTCCCTTGAGTGTGCGTGACTTTTCACGTACACTGCTCCCTTGAGTGTGTGTGACTTTTCACGTACACTGCTCCCTTGAGTGTGCGTGACTTTTCACGTGCACTGCTCCCTTGAGCGTGCGTGACTTTTCACGCACACTGCTCCCTTGAGTGTGCGTGACTTTTCACGTACACTGCTCCCTTGAGTGTGCGTGACTTTTCACGTATACTGCTCCCTTGAGTGTGCGTGACTTTTCACGTACACTGCTCCCTTCAGCGTGCGTGACTTTCCACCTACGCTGCTTCCTGTAGCGTACGTGACTTTTCACCTACGCTGCTCTCTCAGCGTGCGTGACTTTTTCGTACGCTGCTCCCCTGACCCCTTGCTTAACCCATTGGCTCTTGGAGTTTTGGTCTTATTTCTTTAAGCTTGACTCTTCTATAGTCCTGTATATTGATATTTTATTAGATATTTTACGCCCATTTTATATCCTTACGCCTTTTGTTATGAACTTGATTTTACTTAATATGTTTGGAATGACTATTGTACATGGCATGATATGACAAGGAACTAGCATAACACGACAGTGACCCGTGGTTGTGCACTCCTGACCTGACCAACCTGACCTGATAGTGGTCCGTCATGGCGCACTCCTGACAAGTACCCTGACATGATTTATCTTGATAACTTAACTTGACTTGCCTTGACACCGTGGGTGGTTCTTTCTTGCTTGCTTGTTAAATCCACTTGTCCAGTCTCGCATCATGTCTAGGATGGGACTCCTGAGTACCACGGTCAGGAGTACCTACTAAAATGGATTAAGGCTAATAATTAGAATAACACAGTAGTCATGAAGAGATGACACAGCTACAGGCAATCCCGTTACCTGGGTGCTCCAGGAATTTGTAGCCGGCCGTCGAGTAGGGCGCATTTCCAGCACACTGTCAGGTGTTGTACCCTCTAAGTCACCTAAGGGTACATGCGTCTCCTGGACGATGTATCCACCTGAATTCAACCCTAATCTTTCGTCCTGGGTAACCTGGATGGTCTGCAGGGCTTGTGGCTGTGGAACAATCTCACTGCATCTTGTTAGTAATTAGGCCTGTGATAACCCTAGTTAGTTAAAGTTGTAAGCCGTAGGATCTGCTTGGCCGTGATTGATTGAATGAGGTGTAACCAGTCTAGTCATGTCTTGATCCCATGCAAGATTGCTTCCTGTCTTGATTACTTACATTACTTATCTTGCCAATAAATGGTAGAAAACCAAGCTCTGTTCAGATGAAGGGTTACAACCCCGGTCCTTGTTTAGTTTACGGGTTGTAATCTGGCTATCAGAATAGTTCCATGGTTATCTCGTCGTATATCATCCTGACATGTTTTCGTAATTTTAGTTTTAATATTAGATTTTCTGTGCTGATTGCTGGCTTTTGTTCTTATTTCGTGGCCTCCTTGTGGCACTTGCTCTTTCTGGGGTTGACCCAGCTGGTTTTGTGTGGCCAGATTTCGAAGCAGCTCCCGAGGATCTACCAAGCTTCCAGTCCAATGGTGAACACTAGACGGAATTCGGGCCAAGAGTGGGTTTCCTATTTTGTTTCGCTCACTCTATTGTAAAAATTATTCTTTTGAGGCGTTTAGCCGACGAGCACCTGTTAGCTCGGAGCACTTTTACTTACTGTCTGCCTACGGGCTGTAAACATGATTGACAAATCCTAGGGTTGATCATGTATGACTAAACTCTTGCTAGTCCTAACATTTTGTAACGACTAGCTTCATGATCAGCTGCATATGTAATATTTGGGACGCCTTATTATTGTATATTTAATGATCATACATCTTACGACTTTACTTACTTGTGGTGATTGAGACACTAGGCTTGTTCATGACCATAAGAGACTGTTGGCTTGTAGAAAACCCTCACATATCTAGACAGCCGTGACCGTATATCGAGGTGGTTTCCATTTCAATATACGTAGCTGGCTGTGTCTGCCCCCGCTCTCCAGTATTCTGGTTCTGGAGCGTGACAAGAAGAAAGTACGAGAGCAAATTTCAATGGGTAGTGCGATCGACTTTACGGTAGATGAAACCGGCGTGCTTCGATTGAAGGGTAGGCTATGCGTTCCGGATGATTCAGAACTTAAAAAGGAAATATTGACGGAGGTGCACTATGCAAAATATATCTAGCATCCTGGCAGCACAAAGATGTACAAGAACCTCCGCACGACCTTCTGGTGGCATGGAATGAAGGGAGATGTGGCACTCTTCGTATCCCAATGCATGGCCGGTCAGCAGGTAAAAGCTGAGCATCAGAGACCGGACAGGAAGATGCAGAACCTTGCCATTCTAGAATGGAAATGAGATCATGTCACTATGGACTTTGTTGTTGGCCTGCAGAAGACACCACGGGAAAATGATGCCATCTGGGTCATCGTTGATCGATTAACCAAGTCAGCGCACTTCATTGCCATTAAAGTTACTTGGAGCGTTGATCGCCTGGCTCAAATTTATCTTGACGAGATAGTACGACTGCACGGAGTCCCTGTATCCATCGTCTCTGATCGGGATGCACAATTTTTATCGCGCTTCTAGAGTAGCCTTCAGTCGGCTCTAGGTACCAAGTTGCAGTTCAGCTCAACTTACAATCCCCAGACCAACGGCCAAACGGAGCGTGTGAATCAGATTCTCGAAGACATGTTACGGCTCTACGCAATTGACTTCAAGTCGAGTTGGGATGTTCATCTATCGTTGGCCGAATTTGCATACAACAATAGCTATCAGTCCAGCATCCAAATGGCGCCGTACGAAGCCTTGTATGACCGGAAGTGCAGATCACCCATTTGCTGGGATAAAGTCGGAGAACGACAGATTATTGGTCCGAAGCTGGTGGAACAGACCGTGGAGAAGGTCAAGCTCATTCGGGAAAGATTAAAGACTACGCAGAGTCGGCAAAAAAGTTACGCGGATGTCCATCGTCGACCCTTCGAGTTTCTAGAAGGCGATCACGTATTTCTTAAAGTGTCGCCTATGCGTGGAGTTACCCGGTTTGGTGCAAAGGAAAAGTTGAGTCCGAAATTCGTTGGGCCGTTCTGTCACGACCCATACCCGGTTTAGGGGCACGAGTACGTGGGTACGTCCATCCTACGCTACAGTGTCGACGGTAGAACGCTGTTCTAGGTCACAACCACACAATATAATATACTCTCCAAACGGAGGACAATCTCAGAAGATACAACTCAATCACATAAACTAGAGGTAGATAAATGGTACGATAATATAGATATAAAATCCATAGAATAAGATACAACCCGAAATGAAATAAGTCTAAGTGTTATCAACACTACTACATAACATCTGAACGATACAAACTCAAGACAACACAATAAGATAAGCAAACTCTAGCCATATACTCCAAGCTCTACTGTGACTCCTCTAGGCTAGCCTGGAACCTCTGAGTTATCTGTAAAATTTATCAACAGGTCCAATCAGGATAGGAACGAGCACAAATCTCCAAAACAGATCTAAAATATGACAGGAAATATAGAACAAGCAGTAGGATAAAATACATGAACTGTAAAGAAATGTACATGAAATACATGAAACTCCTTAAAAAGGGATGTACATGAACAGTTAAAATAGATAAATCTGAGTACATGAAACAGTTTTATATAAAATAAGAACTATAAGTGAACTATAAGTGATTTAGAGCACAAGATGGTTATGTAGTCGGCATGGGTTGCACATGAAAAGTAACCAAGTAGCACACGAAGTAACAGGGTTGCACAGGATGTGATAGATCACATAACCACTTTTACTCACCCCTACCCCAATCAATACACAAGGATCCATTCAAGTTACGTTACGTACACGATTTGTTGGTTATACACGAAGCACATGTGAACATGAAAGTACATGAGAGCACACGTGAGTACACGAATAACATGAGAGCAAGGAGTACATGATGCACATGAATAGCACAAGACATGAAGTACACGATGCACCCGTTAAGGGGGATAACATCTTATGAAAAGATCCATATAGTACCAATCCGTGATAACATGACAGCATCAAGTAAAGTAGTCTAAAGCAAGAATATAGATACTATCATAAATGAAAACGATTAGAAAATATACTCACCAGATAACCTGAACAAATGATATGTATAGATGTCCAAACTGAAGCCACAGAGTCCTATTAGAGCAATATAGGTTATAAAGAGTTCAAATTATATGATAAAGAAGTGTATGTAATGCCTGTGGTCCGTATTACATATTTCTGGAATACGTGTACGTATTTTATTCTTGTATTGCATGATTTCCTGGCTTGGCATTTCTTTCTTGGCTTGGTCTATTCCTGGTTCGGGTTGGTTGGTTCGGCCTGGCTTGGTTTTGCTTGGGTTCATGATGAACCCTTGGATGAACCCCCTACCTACCACCACCTTTGATATTTATTGCCATTTCTTCTTTCTCTCTCTTCATTACTCATCTTCTTCTTCCTCATTTACTCCTTCACCTACCAAGAGAGAGAGAGTGTGAGCTCTAGGCAAGTACAACTTGCTTCATGGAGGAACTCTGATTTTATTGCTCAATTCTCTTCTTTACTACATTCTAAAGCACTTTAGTACTTGACATTTCTCATTTCCATGGCTGGATTCTTGTAGATCTAAGTTTATTTCATTTTCGGATTTATTGGGTTTTGATCTATTTAATCTTGTTATTTCCTAGTTTTGATGGTTTCATGTTGTAGAGAATCTCGTTCTACCCCATTTTGACCTATGGAAGTTCGGATTTGGGCTCTGGATGAAGGTTTTATGGAGCTTGGAAGCTTGGGTTCATGGTGTTCTTCTTCTCTGAAATTTGGAGAAGAAGAACAGTGCTTGACTTGATCGCATGGCAATTCATGCGGCAAGTGATTCAGCCGCATGAGACCTTCAGCCGCATGGACTGAGTCTCATTCTTAAACCGCATGAGGCCCTTGCGTCCTGGCCGCATAAGACTGCTTTCATCCTTGGCCGCATGAATACGAATTGAACCTAATCGCATAAGTCCTCAGTTCCTCTCAGCCGTATGACTGACTGGATCTTCGAGCCGCATAGACCCTGATCCCCTCCCAGCCGCATGAGACTTTCTCCATTCCTGCAGCCGCATACGCTGCGCGCCTGCCTTGTCTTGAGGCCGAAATTATTCGAGCCGCATGAACTCGGATTTTGGGCCGCATGACCCCATATCAATTCAGCCGCAGGGACTTCTTAGTCTGGGCCGCATGAGTTCGATTTATCCCAGCCGCATGTACATCCTTTATTTCCTGGCCGCATGGAGATTTGTTTCCTGACCGCATGCGCCCTTGCTCCCTTCCAGCCGCATGCGCCCCCTTATCTTGGCCGCATGTAATCCAGTGACCCTGGCCGCGTGCGCTCTCCTAATTGGGCCGCATGAGTCTCACCCTTCCTGGCCGCATAGGCCTTAGCCGCATGGCTCTTCTATAGCCCTGAGTATTGATATTTTATTAGATGTTTTACGTCCATTTTATATCCTTACGCCTTTTGTCATGAACTTGAAATCATGGATTTTATTTAATATGTTTAATGATACCTGAGCATGTGACCCGTAGTGGTGCACTCTTGACAAGAAAACTTGACATGACCTGATAGTGGCCCGTCGTGGCGCACTCCTGACAAGAACACTTGACATGATAAACCTGACATGATATATCTGATAAGCTGTTGCGACGGCTACCTGACATGACATGACCTGTATAATAACATGGACACCGTGGGCGATTGTGCTTGAACAAATAAACCAGTCCTGTCTTGCATCATGTCTAGGGAGGGAGCTCCTGAGTACCACGGTCAGGAGTACCTATTGAAATGGACTAAGGTTAATAACTAGATTAACACATTAGTCATGAAGAGATTTTCCAGCTACAGGCAATCCCGTTACCTGGGCGCGCCTGGGAACTGTAGCCTGCCGTCGAGTAGGGCACATTTCCAGCACACTGTCATGTGTTGCACCCTTCAAGCTACCTAAAGGTACATGCGTTTCCTGGACGATGTACCCACCTGTATTCAACCCCTAATTTCGACCTGGATAACCTGGATGGTCTGCAGGGCTTGTGGCTGTGGAGTAATCTCACTGCATCTTGCTAGTAATTAGGCCTGTGATAATCCTAGTTAGTTAAAGTATTAAGCCGTAATTCTTGCTTGGCCGTGATATGATTGAATGGAGTCTAACCTGTCTAGCCTTGTCCTGATCCTGTTCCAGACTACTGCATGACCAGAATGCCTGTATTTATTTTACCGATAAATGGTGAGAATTCCAAGTTCTGTTCAGACGAAGGGTTACAACCCCGGTCCTTGTTTGGGTTACGGGTTGTAACCTGGTAATCTGAATAGTTCTATGGTTATCTCGTCGTATATCATCCTGATGTATTTTTTTTATTTCCAGTTCTTACTTTATTTATATCTGTGCTGATTGCTGGTTTTAGTTCCTAAGTGAAGCTTCCTTTGTGGCACTTGCTCTTTCTGGGATCTGACCCAGCTGGTTTTGTATGGCCAGATTTCGGAGCAGCTCCAGAGGATCTACCGACCTTCCAGCCAGATGGTGGCCACTAGACGGAACCCTGGCAACGAGTGGGTTTATTTTTGATCTCCCACTTTATTGTAAAATATTCTTTTGAGACGTTTAGCCGACGAGCACCTGTTTAGCTCGATTGCACTTTACTTACTGTCTGCCTACGGGCTGTAACATGATTGACAGATCCTAGGGTTGATCATGTATGACTAAACTCTTGCTAGTCCTCACATTTTGTAACGACTAGCTTCATGATCAGCTGAATATGTAATATTTGGGACGCCTTATTATTGTATATTTAATTATCATACATCTTGTAACATTTACTTACTTGCTTGTGATTGAGACACTAGGCTTGTTCATGACCATAGGAGACTGTTGGCTTGTAGTAAACCCTCATGTATCTAGACAGCCGTGACCGTATAGCGAGATGGAAACCATTTCAATATACGTAGCTGGCTATGTCTGCCCCCGCTCTCCAATATTCTGGTTCTGGGGCATGACAGTGTACAATACAATCTACATGATTCTAGGTCATTATAGGTCAAAGTCAAGTCTGGTCAACCTTCTAGTCAAACTAGGTCAACATCCAAGCTAACTTGGTCAACTGTCTAGGGTTTGGTTAAACTATAGTCTACATATTATGTTAGTTAATTTCTAGGTCATCTATAGGTTACCTCATACTACACTAGGATACTAAGGTATTTGATATAGCCTAACTAGTTTAGCATACATATATAACATAACCACATATGTATATGCCTAACACATATATATTCATATACATAGTACAACCCATATATATATATATATATATATATATATATATATATATATATATATATATATATATATATATATATATATATATATATATACCTTACCTCCTAACATGAATACATTAATGTATATAGCTATCAAAACCCTTCCTATACTCATACATAGTATTATATATATATATAGTTTATATATATATATATATATATATATATATATATATAAATATATAAATATATATATATATATATATATATATATATATATATATATATATATATATATATATATATATATATATATATATATATATATATATATATATATAAACTAGCAAAATTTTATATATATATATATATATATATATATATATATATATATATATATATATATATATATATATATATATATATATATATATATATAAACTAGCAAAATCCTACATCTCATAAACTCTCATATATATAACCTATATATATCTCAAAACTGAACCACAAAGCCACTTCTATCCTTACAAGGCTAATAACATGTACACATGTAATACCCTCAAATTATACCTATATATCTATCCCATATATAATTCTACCTATATACAATATAACTAAACTTCAAATATATAGCTATCAGTCTAAACATCACAAACTGACCAAATACTCACACTTGGGACTCATAGACACACAGGTACTCACTCCATATATATACCAACACCCCAAATCTGAGACCAAGTCAGTAAACTTACCTATATATATATATATATATATATATATATATATATATATATATATATATATATATATATATATATATATATATTATGCAGTCCAAAACTGGAAAACAAGAAGGGGGTTTGTGTTTACTGTGTGTGTGTGTGTGTGTGTACATGTGTGAGTAGTAGTGTGTGTTCAGTTAAAGGGGCAAATATTCAGCAGTGAAGTGTAGGGGTGTCACAAGTGTGTGAAGTATAACATGTGTGAAACAAATGTGAGTGATTAGTTAATTGGTGTGCAGGGGGGTATCTACCTAATCTCAAACCAACATGTAAAATCGCCAAAATGAAATCACAACCCATATATATATATGAACTGAAATCCAAATTTTATACTAAACTAATCATGTACACATATACCAATATACCTATGTGTATACATGTATAAGTATCTATGTATATATCAAGTAAAACTCAAACTCATGTATAACCTCAAACCCAAACTGGAATCAAATCAAAACTAACTTGATACTGGATTCAATTATCAGACAACTCAACTGAATTTATCACAACCCAAATACCTTTCGAACTAAAACCCTAACTCATGTATCATACATTGGTATCACACCTATCTATTCACAATATGAGACCCAAACCTATACTCATAATAAAAAACCAATTCAACCCAGGTAACCTCAAACTATATGAGTATATATGTATAAATTCACCAACTGAACTCTAGTTCATAAACCAATTCAAACCTAGACCTAGAAATCAAAACCATAGATAAACCCAAACTCAAAACAAAGTAACCTAACTGAATACAGGTATCAAAAAATCCAATGTGTGCATCAAGTGTGTCTACAAATGTGTCAAGTGTCTAGCACAAGTACACGTGTCCACAGTGTCCAGTTGTGTCCAAAACGTGTGTCGAATTGTGTCCAAACAGTGTTAAGACACTGGTGTCAGAAACTGGCACAACACTGCCTCGTGCACACATGTCGAATGGTCTAGGACACGTTTTGTCCATCCACGTGTCTCATAGTTGTGTCTGTAGGTAGACTAGGTATAGGGGTTCGTGTCAGTGTCACTATATTATATCCACGATGCGTCGTATCCTGATACGAAGCCCGAATTAGTGGCCAAATTTGTGTGTGTGCGTGTGTGTGTGCGATCGCTGTGGGTGAGGTTCCTCCCTAACCACACAATCAAATCCCATAAAACTTTGCAGGCATGTTGTCAGACATTGCCCCCACCTCCATGCCAAATTTGGTGGGTCCATGTGGCGTGTCTACGAAGGAATGGGACTCGGGTAGCAGGACACTGCACACAGTGTGTGCAGGCTACCCCGTATCCAATTTTGACACGAAAAAGTGTCCAAATCCACCTCAGTCTTACAGATCTGGGATCTACATATCCACAGCTACAAAATCATATAATTTGTCTTAAAAAACAAGACCATTCATTTCTATGTGGCATTTCACCAAACACTTTACACAACACTCCAATACGCCTCCGATACGCATACCAAATGGATTTAATTTCTTACCAAACTTGGCCTAGGGCTAGGGGGACCCTAAATGAATGCATCTATGGAAAGAAATCAGGAAACAAATAGGTTTAGAGACCATTACCTATTGAGAGTTGGAATCTCAATGTAAATGCATTTGAAACCAAAATCACACCACTTCCAATGGCCAACTTGCTCCAAATCCTTGCTAGCTAGCTTCTAGAGGCTTCCTCTACACTAGGGGAGTGTATTGTAATTGATTAGGATCAATTTGGAGTTAATTTGGATAAAGGGGGCAAATTTGGGGAAGAACACAAATTAGGGTTTAGCTTTGTAAGGAAAGAGGCAAGAGGGGGATAATGTGATGTTTATATAGGGGAGGGGGCTGCCCTTGGCTGTCACAAGGTGACTACTAGGGTTTGGGTAGATATTTAGTTCAAGTATAAGACTCTACATGCATAATTCAAGCCTTTCTAGTAAAGGCCCAAGTAAATTAGGGTTTCCTACAAATATCTCCATTCTAACTTAATATCTAGATATTCCTAAACCTTATCATTTAGTTGGAAGCTACTAATGAAATATCTAGGCTTATGATCAATATCTAGATTATGATAATTCTAGGTTAAGGCCTAATATTTCAATTAGCACGTATTAATTAACTATAATTCAAAATAATTCAAATATCACAAATGGCCAAAATACCCTTAGCCTAAAAAGTGCTGATTAGCTAATCTAATCACATGGTTAGGTCTCCATAGTCACGGTTAGTCTCTGGACTAAGTAGCTCTAAGGTTACACTAGAAAAGACCAAAATCACAATACACTAATTTAAATAGTTTTGAAATAATCAAAATTCACAAATAAATATTAACATGATTTAAATCCTATTATTTAATGATCAATTTTATAAAAAGTCAAAATTATCCTCATTTTAGAAAAGTGGTGGTTACAAGTCTTCCCCCCTTAGAAAAATTACGTCCTCGAAATTTAGGTTGGTCGTACTCCCCTTAAGGTAACGTTCCCAACAATCATGGTCTTAAGAAAACTTATCTAACTCATGCAATTTGAAAGAATAACATACAGGATCATGGCTGGCAATATCAGTTTGAGGTCTCATCAAGCAGTCATAAGATACCAAACACACAAGCAATAAGGTAGGGTGCAGCAATCATCAAAGACAGGCTAAGGTCTAGGTCAAGAACTCACCTCCAACTAGGTCTGGTGACTAGAACTCCCTCTTGGAGGTGGGGCCTTAATCCCCAAGGCACTTCTCATGAATCATGCTCTTGTTAAAACTCTTCTTCCTTCTCTTTTCCTATTTTATTCTCCTCTATCTACTTAATCATCCCAAAATTTAAATTCCTACACGTTGTCCTAATTTGGATCCGAAATCTCTAAATCAAAGTTTATGAAATCCTCGAACTTGTTCAAATCACTGTCCTCGAAATTATTCGAAGCTAATACTACTATGTCATGCATGAACTTATTCTCCATTATAGAATTAACCTTCGTATTTCGTTCACGTACACCTTCAAATATTATCCTTCTTAAATTTTTAAAACCTCCACAAAATCTTTAATTAAATATTTTTTTAACTCAAAATTCTTGTGTTCACTCTGTTCCTAGTCATCCTCTTACCAACATCTTATTCAATTTTGTATCATCATCGCATTACAGTTAAATTCTCTTCTCCATTTCTAAATTCCTAAATTTAGCATCACAACCTTAAGTGAAATATCTCGAGAATCAATACCCTAAAATTATTCAAGTTCACAAAATCAAACCGACCTCGAATATCCTTATTATTTCTAAAGTACACCTACGAAATATTACTGTTCTAACCATCAATATATACATCCTACTATCCTTCTGGTCAGCCGGAGGGGTCACTACCTCCTGAGCAATAGGAGATAGAAACACGTTCTCAGTCATATCTGAAACTGCAGCTACGCTCAGTGGACATGCTCTGGTCATGGGTGCCATACTGAAAGTAGAAAGGGAAAACATGAAATCATCAAAGGCTGTAAGGCAGACTAACATCCTATGTAAAAACTGGTAATTATAATCAGCAGAGAACTAGCTACAAGGGTTACTATTCTAATGCTAGAGCTATACTATCATCTCTAAGATAAAGGCCTAACACAAGTCATCAAATCATTGTACTATGAAAGAATTATATCTAAATAAAGTTCTATAAGGAATTAGACTAATTAACTGAATTTATCCCTACTCCTAAGTTAATTGATGATGGAAAACATTTTTTTTACAGAAGTGAATGATAGAGGTGATATCTTAAGAACCTTCTCAAGATACAATCTGATAATCATATGCGTCTGTCCAAAATTATGATACTCAGAATCCTCGCCATGCTAGTAAGAAAGGCTGCGATAATCTATAGAGTCCGCAACTAAGGTACATACCTCTAGAATCATGGTATTTAAAATTTTTGCATTGCCGCATGCTTGGCTGCGAAAACTTTAAATTCCCACACCCGATAAATACATCCAAAATCAGACTTTATATCTTCGCCATGCCAGCTAGTATGGCTGTAGAAGACTTTAGATTCCATAACTGAGGCGACCCAGCCCAAAAGATTTATCTTCGTGGAAAAATTAAATCAACAATGAATACCAAGAATCAAATTCAACGACGAACAAAGAAGGTAGGCAGTAACTGTTGAAATCGAATTTCGAGATAGTTTATAATGAGATTCTCAAGGGTCATCTCAGAAATCTCTCAAGTAGTCCTAACTGTGATTGAGTATCCTCTCATTCTACATGTTATGTTGGTCAATTTCTAGGTCATCTATAGTTTACCTCACACTACACTAGGATACTAAGGTATTTGATATAGCCTAACTAGTTTAGCATAATATATAACATAACCACATATGTGTATACCTAACATATATATATATATATATTCATATATATAGTACAACCCATATAGTACAACCCATATATATTCATATATATATATATATATATATATATATATATATATATATATATAAAATATATATATATATATATATATATATATATATATATATATATATATATATATATATACCTTACCTCCTAACATGAATACAATCATATATATAGCTATCAAAACCCTTCCTATACTCATATATATATATATATATATATATATATATATATATATATATATATATATATTATATTCTCGCGATGGTGCCAGGCAAAAAAAAAAATATATATATATATATATTTTATCGCGATGGTGCCAGGCGACCATGACGCGTCTAGGGTTTCCCTGACTCCCCCCCCCCTCCGCCCCCCAGACCCTCTCGAGGGAGGGTTCCGGAGGAAAGGAGGGAAGGGGGGACGGGCGGCTCTTCGGAACGGGCGACGGAAGCACGGCGACCCCCCCAGGCGGAGGGGGGGTCAGGCGACAAGGGCAGGGGGGATCGGCCCCTTCCGGCGGCAGCGGGAGCACGACGACCCCCCCAGGCGGAGGGGGGGTCGGGCGACAAGGGCAGGGGGGGTCGGACCCCCCAGGTGGCGGCGGCAGTTCTGTGAACCCCCCAGGCGGAGGGAGGGGGTCAGGCGACAGAGGCGGGGGGAGGTTGGACCCCACAGGTGGAGGGGGGATGGGCACCGGCGGATCGGGCAAGGTGCCGGGAGGCGGCGGGAAGCACCACGACGGGAGGGGGTCGGATGGACACATCGGGACCCCCACGGTTGGGGGTTCAGGAGCGGGTGGAGATACGGCACCGATTTTTGAATTCGGGTCAGGAACTACGCTGGTGGCGGACGGGACTGGAGAGGCGGGCTGGCAGACGGTGGTGCGACGACGGGCCGGAGGACGACGTGGGATTCAGAATCAAGGAAATTCTGGGAACTGGCCTCCAAGAGGCACTGTCGATCCACATCGCCAAGGAGGTAATACGGTCCGCACTGTGCCTGGGTGGCGGCCTAAGGCGACGGCGGCTGAGAAGGGGAAGGGTATTGTCGTCGATACCGGTAGGCAGGGCCTGGTAGCTGCGAAACCTCCAACCAGGACCCCCTCTGAGGAGCAGAGGCCTCGGTCATGGAAGGAGGTGTGCACTCCAGTGGAGTCGAAAAGCCCGTTGTCAATGGAGTATGTTACCCCGATGGCGGTTGGAGGAGGACTCAGGGCTTACTTCCCTGCAGAGGAAATAGCGGAGGTTTCTGATTTCTGGAAGAACACTTTGGTGCTATATGTGCTAGGGAACAAGCCGTTCTATGGCCAAATCCGGGGTTACGCTGAGAGAGTCTGGAGGCCCAAAGGCAGTATGGAATTCTTCTCCCGGGAGAATGGATTCTATTATGTCAAGTTTGGGCTGGCGGAGGATGTGACCAGGATTTTGCAGGGAGGGCCATGGTCGTTTGACGGGAGACTCATTATACTGAAGGAATGGACACCGGAGCTGAGGTGTGAGAAGGAAGTGTTGAATGCCATCCCCGTCTGGATCCGATTCCCCGAGTTCCCCGTAAAATATTGGAGCATCCCACTTCTCATGAGACTCGCCAGCCTCGTGGGGAAGTCGATCAAAGCAGATGAGGCCACTGCTTTCCGTACCAGACTAATGTACGCCAGGGTCTTCGTAGAGATCAAGGCAGGCTCGGAGCTTCCGAGCATGCTTGAGTATCAGGTTCCGTCTGGAGAGGTGCTTACGCAGTCAGTGGAGTATGATTGGGTCCCTCCCATGTGTTCTTACTGCGAGTGCTTTGGACACACTACCAGTACATGCAAGTACAAGGAGAAGGAGGCCGCCAGGCCACAGACGGCTCAGACGGAGGCAACTCGGACGGAGACGGTCCATACGGAGGCACCAGCGAAGGAGACGGCTCCCAGTCACTTGTCTGGGGAGACGGTGCCAGGCAGACAGATGGAGGAAGACACTATGATGGAGGTTGATAGGAGGCAAGAAACAGGATCGCCGCAGAGACAGGAGAGCATGCAGGGTGCTCTGGTTCCGTTCAGGTCACAGAGGACTATGGTGACCAGGGTTATGAGTGCGGCTGATAGTGGTCAGATGGTGGTGGCGGCCGCCCCGACACTTATGGTTTACAGCAGCAGGAAGAGACACGCTCCGGCCACTATGGAGGATATTCCCCAGGTGAGGGATATGGACGACCAGACCGAAGCCAATCCTGACTGGGCACTTACTCTTAGCAGGATTCAGGCACATCTTGCCCCTTCCTCCATGGTAGATACAGTCTTGGATCAGGCGGATGAGACACTTCCCTCGAGTGTCGATCCAGATGAGTTCCAGGGGGACCCCTCATCTTTTATTTAGATGTCGGTCCTAGCATGGAACATTAGGGGGGGTGTTTCATTGGGCGATGGAGGGAGATTAGAGAGGTTCTGAGGAGGGAGTCATGTGACATTGCTATTCTGCTGGAGACGACGATTCGAGGGGCCGCTATGCTCTCGCGTCGGACTCCGGCAGCCTGGGATCACATACACAACTTAGATCTTTGCGGTATGGCAAGGATCTGGGTTAGATGGAACACAGGTAGCTGGACGGGGGTGCAGATCCACAAATCAGAACAACTCATCGGGGTTACTTTCGAGAACAAAGGTGGGTTCTATTTTATCCTGGGTGCTGTTTATGGGCATAATGACCGGAGACTCCGGGAGGCATTATGGGAGGATATTGTGCTTCTGGGTCATATGGCGGACAACATGCATCTTCTTCTGCTCATCTTGGCGGACTTCAATGCTATGTTGCTCCATCAAGAAAAGGTGGGAGGCCGTCCTGTCCCGGACTCGATTTTATACGACTTTCAGAGGTGTCTGCTTAGGTCAGGTTTGCGGGGGCTGGAGCGAGCTGGACATATTTGGACCTGGCACAACAAGGCTACTCATAATCGGATTGCTTGTCAGTTGGATCGGGCCTTGGGCAATAGTGAGTGGTTCAGGTGCTTCCCAAACTCGGTGGCGGAAGGCCTGGCGGCAGGTACTAGCGACCATTCCCCTATCCGGGTTGGCCTCTGTGAGAGACCCACTTGGAAGGCGAGGCCGTTTCGGTATAACAACAGCTGGTATCTGTCGGCAGGATATGAGGAGGTGGTTATGGGAGAGATGCAGCACTTCCGGGAAGGCACGGCCCAGTTCCGCATGGTTCACAAGCTCAAGCAGCTCAAGCGGGCCATCAGGGGGTGGGTGAAGACGAGACCGAGGACTTCTCTGGCGGATAAGGAAGCTGCGCTTCGGGACACTCAGGTGGCCCTCCAAACTGACATTCTGAACGGGGAGCTGGCGGCTAAGAAGAAGATCCTTATTGAGGGGGTCAGCATCATGAGACTGCAGGAGGAGATCAGTGCGGCACAGAGGGCTAAATGCACCTGGCTCAAAGATGGAGACCGATGTACCAAATTCTTCTATGATGTGATCCGCACCAGTCAGCATCGGAACAGCATCTCCAGACTTCTAAATGCTGAGGGCCGTCTTGTAGGAGACCCGGTAGAGATTCAGGAGGAGGCCGTCAGATTTTATACTAACTTATATCAGCAGACGGACTAGCACGTTCCCTGCTCTTGTTATGAAGAGACTGGTGACCTGACATGGGAACAGTCTACTTTTGGCACCGGTGAGGATGGAGGAGGTGGAAGACATTGTGATGAAGGCTAATCCCAACAAAGCTCCTGGGCATGATGGCTTCTCTTCAGGGTTCTTTAAGTGACACTGGGGTGTGCTTAAGGCTCTTGTTCTGGCAGCGGTTCAGGAGTTCTTTGTGGAGGACCTGCTTCTGAAGGAGATGAACCACACATTCTTGACGTTGGTGCCTAAGAAGAAGGGAGTGACCTCACTTACTGATTTTCGGCCCATTGCTTGCTGTAATTTCCTCTACAAGATTATCACTCATCTTATGTACAGGCGTATGGAGGGGATTACGCAGGGATTGGTGTCCCAGAATCAGGCAGCGTTCATCAAGGGCCGGTCGATAGCGGAGCACAGCTTGCTAGCTCACGAGATGGTGAGGGAGTTCAGCAAACCTGGAGGGATGAAGGCTTGTGTGAAACTTGACCTCCGGAAAGCATATGATACGGTCAACCGGGACTTCCTGTGTCACTTGATGCTTGCCATGGGGTTTGACGAGAGGTGGGTTGCGAGGGTGAGGGATTGCATTTGCTCCCCTACTTTCTCAGTCCTCATCCAGGGCACGCCGTATGGCTACTTCAGTAGCAACATGGGGTTGAGGCAGGGCGACCCACTATCCCCGTATCTATTTACCTTGGTGATGGAGTACTTTACTTTTATGATGGATACGGCAGTGCATAGAAAGAGGATTGTTCCCCTGTTCCGGTTGGTGAGTCCAGGTGTATCCCATTTGATATATGCTACAACTTATTGGTACTTCTCCAGCCTTCCATACGGGGAATGAGAGCGCTCTCTGACATTATGGAGGAGTTCGGGCGGCTTTCTGGGCTCCAGCTAAACCGGAAGAAGAGCAGAGTTTACTTCAGCTCCCGGTGTACACTTTAGGAGGAGAGAGCCTTCGCTTTAGGAGTGGACAGGGGCGAGCTCCCAGTGAAATACCTGGGGGTCCCACTGACGGTCAACTATGCCCGGGAGCAGGATTGTCACAGCTTGGTGGACTTTGCTCAGAGGAGAGTGGAAGGCTGGCAAGCGGCAGGGCTATCATTTGACGGACGGATTGAGTTGGTGCGTTCGGTTATAGCAGGCATCACTATGTTCTGGCTCCAGTCTATCCAGATCCCCACGGCTACTATTCGGAAAGTGGAGGCCATTTGTGCTAACTTCATCTGGAGGGGAGGGATACATGCGATTTCCTGGGACCAGTTATGTCGACCTCGGGAGGAAGGAGGAGTTGGGTTGAGGCCTCTACATGCAGTTCGGAAGGCAGCTTGTGTAAAGATGGCATGGAGATTCATCAAGGGGGGTCGCTCTGGACGGATTGGACGGCGAACAGATACCTGAGGAGGACCAACTTCTGGGCCTGCAGGATTGACAACAATTTCTCGGTCACGTTTAAGGCCATCCTGAGGTGTAGACCGGTGCTCCAGACCGTTATCCGCAGGAACATGAAGGATGGGACGACTACCGACCTTTGGCTAGATCCTTGGTTGGGTTCCAGATCCCTACTCGAGATATTAGGAGGGCAGTTGGACAGAGAAGCGGGCAGAGGTCTCACATGTAGTCGGATCATCAGAGATGGAGTTTGGAGGCCAGAAGGATATCCATATACTGCTCAGCTTGCCGAGGAGATCCACCTTATTACTATTGACACTAGCCAGGCGACGGACTCATGGAGCTGGGCCGGCCCAGGTAGGGGGACGGGTCAGGGCTATTTTGTTTTCGTAGCTGCTACGACTTGGTTCGGACCCACCATGACCGAGATGAGGAGGTGGACTTCATTTGGGGCAAAGGCGTGGCACGAAAAATGTAACTATGTGCATATCGTCTTCTCCGGGGTAGACTGATGACGAGAGACAGACTCCTCTGGTTTGGGATGCAGATCCCGGATGCCAAATGTGTGCTATGTAATGAGGAAAATGAATCTATGGGGCATCTTTTCTTTGTTTGCCCGATGTCTTGGCACATTTGGACTGAGCAGTGTGCACAGCTGAGAGGAGGAGTTAGGGTGGATCGAGATATCCGGAGCATTCTCAGCTGGATCCGAGATTACGGAGGCCGGGATCCGGGGTGGGCTAGAAGAGCTAGAGTTCGCCTTGCTGCGTCTGTTTGGCACATCTGGAAGGAGCGGAACAGACGTATCTTTGAGGGCTTGACTACCCCCTATTGGAATTCTACATAATATAGAATTTGATGTATCTGTAATGGTCCCGTAATATTATTATTTGGGGCATGGAGAGTTGTGATGTTGTACTTTAATACCTTTTCCGCTATATGCGATGAATAAATTCACCCTTATTCCAATATATATATATATATATATATATATATATATACACACACACACACACACACACACACACACACACACACACACACACACACACACACACACACACCCCAAAAAAAATATATATATATATATACACACACACACACACACACACACCCCCCCATATATATCATTATATATAAACTAGCAAAACCCCACATCTATACATCTCATAAACTCTCATATATATAACCTATATACATCTCAAAACTGAACCACAAAGCCACTTCTATCCTCACAAGGCTAATAACATGTACACATGTAATACCCTCAAATCATACCTATATATCTATCCCATACATAATCCTACCTATATACAATATAACTAATATAATCATATATATAGCTATCAAAACCCTTCCTATACTCATACATAGTATATATATATATATATATATATATATATATATATATATATATATATATATATATATATATATATATACACACACACACACACACACACACACCATATATATCATTATATATATATATATATATATATATATATATATATATATATATATATATATATATATATATATATATATACACACACACACACCATATATATCATTATATATAAACTAGCAAAACCCCACATCTATACATCTCATAAACTCTCATATATATAACCTATATACATCTCAAAACTGAACCACAAAGCCACTTCTATCCTCACAAGGCTAATAACATGTACACATGTAATACCCTCAAATCATACCTATATATCTATCCCATACATAATCCTACCTATATACAATATAACTAAAATCCAAATATATAGCTATCAGTCTAAACATCACAAACTGACCAAATACTCACACTTGGGACTCATAGACACACAGGTAGTCACTCCTATACCAACACCCCAAATCTGAGACCAAGTCAGTAACTTACCTATATTATATATATATATATATATATATATATATATATATATATATATATATATATATATATATATATATATATATATATATATTATGCAGTCCATAAAAAAAAATATTATGCAGTCCAAAACTGGAAAACACGAAGGGGGTTTGTGTTCACTCTGTGTGTGTGTACATGTGTGAGTGGTAGTGTGTGTTCAGTTAAAGGGGCAAGTGTTAAGCATTGAAGTGTAGGGGTGTCACAAGTGTGTGAAGTATAACATGTGTGAAACAAATGTGAGTGATTAGTTAACTGGTGTGCAGGAGGGTATCTACCTAATCTCAAACTAACATGTAAAATCTCCAAAATGAAATCACAACCCATATTTCAGTTCATATATATATATATATATATATATATATATATATATATATATATATATATATATATATATATATATATATATATATATATATATATATATATGAACTGAAAATCCAAATTCTAAACTAAACTAATCATGTACACATATACCTATATACCTATGTGTATACATGTATAAGTATCTATGTATATATCAAGTAAAACTCAAACTCATGTATAATCTCAAACCCAAACTAGAATCAAATCAAATCCAACTTGATACTGGACTTAAGTATCAGACAACCCAATTGAATTTATCACAACCCAAATACCTTTCGAATTGAAATCCCAGCTCATGTATCAGACCTTGGTATCACACTTATCTATTCACCATACGAGACCCAAACCTATACTCATAATAAAAAACCAATTCAAACCAGGTAACCTCAAATCTATATGAGTATATATGTATAAATTCACCAACTGAACTCCAGTTCATAAACCAATTCAAACCTAGACCTAGAAATCAAAACCATAGATAAACCCAAACTCAAAACAAAGTAACCTAATTGAACACAGGTATCAAAAAACCCAATGTGTGCGTCAAGTGTGTCTACAAATGTGTCAAGTGTCTAGCACAAGTACACGTGTCCAAAGTGTCCAGTTGTGTCCAAAATGTGTGTCGAATTGTGTCCAAACAGTGTCAAGACATTGGTGTCAGAAACTGGCACAGTACTGCCTTGTGCACACATGTCAAATGATCTAGGACACGTTTTGTCCATCCACGTGTCTCATGGTTGTGTCTGTAGGTAGACTAGGTATAGGGGTTCGTGTCAGTGTCACTGTATTGTATCCACGATGCGTCGTGTCCTGATACGAAGCCCGTATCAGTGGCCAAATTTGTGTGTGTGCGTGTGTGTGTGATCACTGTGGGTGAGGTTCCTCCCCAACCACACAATCAAATCCCATAACAATTTAGGGACATGTTGTCAGACATTGCCCCCACCTCCATGCCAAATTTGGTGGGTCCACGTGGCATGTCCACGAAGAAATAGGATTCGTGTAGCAGGACACTGCACACAGTGTGTGCAGGCCTTCCCGTGTCCAATTTCGACACGAAAAAGTGTTCAAATCCACCTCAGTCTTATAGATTTGGGATCTACACATCTACATCTACAAAATCATATAATTTGTTTTGAAAAACAAGAACATTCATTTTTATGCGGCATTTCACCAAACACTTTACATAACACTATAATACGCCTCCGATACGCATACCAAATGGATTCGATTTCTTACCAAACTTGGCATAGGGCTAGGGGGACCCTAAATGAATGCATCTATGGAATAAAATCATGAAACAAATAGGTTTAGCGACTATTACCTATTGAGAGTTGGAATCTCAATGTAAATGCACTTGAAACCAAAATCACACCACTTGCAATGGCCAACTTGCTACAAATCCTTGCTAGCTAGCTTCTAGAGGTTTCCTCTACACTAGGGGAGTGTATTGTAATTGATTAGGATCAATTTGGAGTTGATTTGGATAAAGGGAGCAAATTTGGGGAAGAACACAAATTAGGGTTTAGCTTTGTAAGAAAAGAGGCAGGGAGGGCTAATGTGATGTTTATATAGGGGAGGAGGCTGCCCTTGGATGTCACAAGGTGACTACTAGTGTTTGGGTAGATATTTAGTTCAAATATAGGCCTCTACATGCATAATTCAAGCCTTTCTAGTAAAGGCCCAAGTAAATTAGGGTTTCCTACAAATATCTCCATTCTAACTTAATATCTAGATATTCCTAAACGTTGTCATTTAGTTGGAAGCTACTAATAAAATATCTAGGCTCATGATCAATATCTAGATTAGGACAATTCTAGGTTAAGGCCTAATATTTCAATTAGCACATTATTAATTAACTATAATTCAAAATAATTCAAATGTCACAAATGATCAAAATACCCTTAGCCTAAAAAGTGGTAATTAGCTAATCTAATCACATGGTTAGGTCTCCATGGTCATAGTTAGTCTCTGGGCTAAGTAGCTCTAAGGTTACACTAGCAAAAGACCAAAATCATAATACACTAATTTAAATAGTTTTGAAATAATCAAAATTTACCAATAAAACATTAACATGATTTAAATCCTATTACTTAATAATCAATTTTACAAAAGTTCAAAATTATCCTCATTTTAGAAAAGTGGTGGTTACACGTTCGAAATACTCAAGCGAGTCGCCCTAGTGGCCTATCAGATTGTCCTGCCGCCAGCGCTAGCGGGTGTGCATAATGTCTTCCACGTCTCTCAGTTACGGAAGTACGTGCACGACCCATGCCACGTGGTATATTTTGGTCAGCTGGAGATGAAGGCCGACTTATCATATATTGAAGTGTCGGTCCAAATCTTAGAACATAAAGATAAACTGCTGTGGAATCGAGCGACCCCTCTCGTCCGCGTACACTGGAGTAATCATTCGGTCGAGGAGTCGACCTAGGAACTTGAATCATAGAGAAAGGATAAATTTTCTTTATTGTTCTCATAGAGGTAGGTTCTATTCTTAAGTTTCGAGGACATAATTTTTTCTTAGTTGGTTATGGTGTAGTACCCCGTCCCTACATCATGCCCCGTTTTCATCTACGGGGTGCATGAGAAAGGAACACTGTCACTACTGATTCAGTCGGGACTGATAGGTCGTAATCGGTTGAATCGGTCAAACGGAAATGATTGAATTAAGATCCTTTTCTCGTTATGGAAAGGCTTCTTAGGAATCAAATCCCATACTCAGCGGGTTATGCCTCGAGAATTGGCTCTGCGGCTAAGTCGGGAGAGACCTCCCGTTGCTCTGCTTTTCATGCCGTAAATTGCTTTGGCTTTAGTTTTTGTGAATGCATTTTCGTGAATGTTTTCGATGGTTTTCGTGGCTTGCATTTTCAAACTTCACATTCGTATCGAATTCCTTGAATAATACAGTGTTCCAATCAGTTGCTTATGCGATTACAGGTTATTGCGTAGGCGACGTCTAAGCGAAGCCAACCAGTCCCTCTCCTGAAGCAAAGACTAAGGTGAGTGGCTGACCTTCTTCGCCTCGACCCTCTATTTTAAACTTGATATAAACACAAAAGAATTGCTTGTCGCCATAATGTAGAATCAATAAAATCATGGCACGATTTTTCAGGAAATATTTGCTATAAAACTGCTTTACATGAAAACTGATGCATGCTTTCTTAGGCCATATTTACCTAGCCTATGCAAACCAATGGATGAATCGATTAACGTTTATCACAACGATATAGCTAAAGTGCAAAAAATGACTAAGGTCGAAAGAAAGTATAAGTTTTCCACCAAAAAGAGAAAGTTAAAGGTTCTAGAAAAGAGATAAAATATTTCATGAATCTACAAAAACGGTCATTGGACAACTTATGCATAAGGGATAATTTTCTCGAACGGTTGCCTAGGCCAAGAAACCGATTCGGCCCGGGAGAAACGAGTATAGCTAGTGCCAGCAGGACTGGTACGAGTGATTCGGGAACTTTCGAGTCGGGCTCGCTACCCGCCACGAAAGGATCATCGTCTAATACAGTTATAGTCCACCATGGCTTGAAATTGCCAGTGACCTTCAGACCCCTTTCATTGCTTAAACTAATGCACGTGACACGAGATGAGTATGATAGCTGCTTAATGTATACAATTTCATATGCTTGCCTCAAAATATGTTAACATGCGAATCGATCAGGATGGTTAGAAAGATCACAAAATAGCTAGCTAACATGTTTTATAAAACGACTTGAACCAAATGCAGAGCTTGGGTTTAATTAGCCACTCGCCAGTACATGTGATCGTACTGACCCTCGCTCTTTGCAGGTGCCAGGAATCAGGAAGAACGTGCCAACTAGCTAGGCGACGTTCGTACTTTTGAAGCTTCGACCGCGCGTCGAAGACCCCGCCGCTGAACTTTTGAAGACTCTCCGCAAGTCCAAGGAACATGTCTCGACATCCCTTGCATCCAGGTGGCTGGAATATATTTGTTGTAAATGAGGGATGTATGTATGGAAAGGCTATTTCATCGGCACTCCTTTGTAATCATGTTGTAAAGTCCGTACGGCACGATTGTAATAGAGTCTGTAAATGATGTCTATTATAAATAAAATGTAAAGTTTCTCTATTTTAATGTGTTATTCAATTTGTCTGCGCTCTCTCTATCTCTTAGATGTTGTGTTTCAGATTACCTTATGACTATGCCTTGTACGATCGTAACCTAGATTCGTACGACATCACGCCTGGGGGACGACTATCGATTCTTCGAAATCGGGGCATGACAATTAATAGCAAATTCGTCACATTAAAGACATATTCATTGCCATTAATATGAGATTCATTATGTTAATCTCGGGGCTTTTGACCAACTGCCATGTGGCGTAGGTGTAGGGCTACACTGCTGCCTATAAATAGGAGTTTCTTGAGACCTTTCTGTTCATTCCCTTCGACACTCCTCTTTCATGTCAGACCCTGGTTTAGCCTTGAGTGGCCGTGGGCCTTGTTTCTGGCACGTGAGTCGGCTGTTGGTTGTGGATTTCCTCGTTCAAAGAAATGAAGTTCATAATGAAGAACTCCTTCAGAGTTTTGAGACGCATCAGAGCGCTTGGTATGAAGGTTCGAACCTGGACGATCTCTTGGAGGTCTTCGAGGTCAAGATTGTATGCGGAGTTTGGGGTTGTCATGTCCCAACTTTCGTTATGCTGGAAGTGCCACAAGCTGGCGGTTGCGCCTGTGCGTTGACGAGGAAGTGATTCGCTCGTTGACTAGGAAGTGATTTGCTCCGACGAGGAAGGGACGCACCATAGTTGAGACATCAGAGTGATGCGCCTATCCATAGATCTTTAGACTAGGCTATAGTAGACTTTCAATGTAAACGAACAAAAGCCTTGTAATAGATTTTTATATGAATAAAAATCCACTCTTCATGCGCCTTTATTTACTGTCGTAATTGCCTTTCTTTTATCATTTCGGCGCATAAGTCTTTCTGGCCTCTGTGAGGCATGTAAGTGTAGAAGCATGGAAAATACTAGAGAAAGACCCATGCGGCTCAGCAAACGCATGCGGCTCAGGGAGTCATGCGGCATAAGGAGCTATGCGGCCGGAGGTATTCCATGCGGCTCAGAAGACATATGGCGTGACAGTGCTCCCCTCCGATCCATGCTGCATTAATTGCTTTGACGGCTGACCCCTCTGAAAAGTTGACAGACCTGACACCAAAGCAGGTAATTATGACTCTGTCATGATGATGAATCTCTAGGGAAGAGAAAGAAATCTCTGACACGATTCCCCGAGAGCAACAAAATGCCACGTGGCCCTGCCACGTGGGTGTGCTTATGCGGCTCGAAGTGAAGACTTCCCATGCGGTTCAGAGTGAAGCTGTCCCATGCGGCTCGAGTGGAATCATCCCTATGCGGCTCAAGAAGATCATGCCCATGCGGCTCAAGCAGACACGCCATTATGCGGTTCATGCGGCTCATCTTATGGTTCAGAAGTCTGAAGGAGGGGGCCACTGTCCAGAGAGCCCTGACACGTGTCCCAAGTCTTATGCGGCCCAAAATTCATGCGGCACAAATCTCATGCGGCCCAATCTGCATGCGGTTCCAGTCTCACCATTGGCTCTCAGGACACGTGTTCTCAGCCGATCAATCTCCCAGATTTATAGCAATCCAAGATCGGGTCGAATCCCAATGATCTGGGGTACGTGGCAGGAGAATAAATTTAATTTATTCGCAGATATTAGAGAATTATTATAAGGAAGATTTATGCCAATCAGCATTAATTGCTAATGGGGATTTGGTGTAATCTACCCTTAATGGTTCTGATTCGTCACAATCAGAAATGAACGGCCTGGATTGATCAATCCCCAGGCCGCCGCCATCTCCAAGAGCTAATCATTGGCAACCCTAGTGATCACATCCCACTATTATAAATAGCAAGGTGCCATTCCTTTGTAGCATATAGAGAGATACAAAAAAAAAACCAGAGAAGAATACGTATACACAGAGAGACTTCCCCTATAGTCAGAGAGAGAATATACACAGAGAGAGAGAAGCCAGGAGAGCAATCAGAGAGAGAGCAAGAAGGCATTTCTTCGTCAACGACCAAGCAGATCTTCCCCGAGTCAAGGCTGCGTACCGATCGTCCAAGGAGTAAGACAGAGCGGCCGTTGCTTTCCCGAGCCTCTATCGTTACCCCCCAGAATCTAAAATAAACAATCGTACTTAGACTGCTGTACCTAGGTTTTCGTTCCTAGGCTTTCTTTGTACGAGCGAGTTTGTATTGTGAGTCTAAGTTCAGTCCTCCGATAGTTATTCTGTACTTTTACAATCAATGGCAAACACGATGGCGACTCTGCTGGGGACTAACTTCTCCACGGCTGAGGAGTTGGTGACGCAATCGGACGCAGCCAAACTTGGCTCTACACAACAGAAGATGGTCGTACGCTTCGACCAACAGGCGTTCGAAGAGATGCTCTCTGAAGGTAGCACTGGCCCGGTCCAGAAGCGCACCCGCACCATAAAGGCTCGCAAAGAGTGGAGGCCAAAATTATTTGCTCCTCCGCAAGCCCTTGATGGGGTGCTCTCTATTGCTCAAGATGGCGAGAAAGACTCCCCTGCGGCCCCACTTCAGACCGTAGACAACTCTGCTGTCCCCAAGTCCGGCAGAAGAAAACACTATGATGCTGGACTTGCAGGTGCAAAGAGAAACTCTACGCGATCCGAGCCGCAGAAGAGTATTAGCCGCAGGGAGAAAGCCCATGCGGCTACAACCGCCGACCGCATAAAGAAAACTCATGCGGCCACATCTGTCAGCCGCATAACTTATGCGGCTACAGTTGCCAACCGCACGGATGAGACTCATGCGGCTATTAAAGTCAATCGCTTACAGAAAACCCATGCGGCCACAGATGCCAACCGCATGCGGTCAGCCTGCACGGTCGTGACTCCTAGCCGCATAAAGACTCATCCTACAACAAAAGACAGCCGTATGCAGACAGCCTGCACGGTACCCAATGCTAGCCGTATAGCGTCCGTCCCACGCTTTTCTCGATCAGTCTTCGACCGGCTCTCATGCGGTCCTGACTCTGATCATTCTCTGGATGATAATCCAGACTCTGTGGTATTCGACTTAGACTCCTCCTATTACGCACCCACAAGTGCTAAAAAGAGGAAGTCTAGGGCAGCGCGGGCTCATCAAGTCCAGACGACTGCTCCAACCTCTGACTATCGGGGCGTCCCGCTGATTATCACGTGGGCCTCTGATGGGAAGTTGTATAAAACCACTCAAGTCCAGCCCCCGGCGGCAAACAGACAAAGTGGTTCCTCTGACCTGCGTGAGGTTATCCTCCACAAACGCAAGGAAAGAGAAAGAGCTTCGGGGTGTAAAGAGCCCTCACACGGACATCAATGCACCCAGATCATTGTCAACTGCTGTTGCAGCAACGCGGCGGTGACGGAAGACCGGCCATCCGTCTTCTAAAGACTACATCACCTGAGCTCAGAAGACGAGGCACCTCCTGTTGTCTCCTGCAAGTCCGCACAGAAAGTTCTCGCCAAGGGAAGAGGGAAGAAAACGAGCATCTCCAGCCCAAAGGTGTCAACTACTGCAGCTAAGAAACCGTCGTCTAAAGGGTTATCCTCCACTGGAGTATTTCAACACACCCGTTCGAAGACGAAAACTGCTGCAGTAGGAAGTTCGTCGTCTGCAACATTGGGGGTCGTCGGAACTAGGGGTAGCACTCCTCCAAACATCCACGACAATTCGACATTCCAGGAATACGGACTGGAGGAAGCAAATCCTCCGACGGATACAATAGATACCGACGTCCCCAAGGACATCCTAGACGAAGCAAACTCCGAAGCTGGAGGTAGTGTTCCTTTCGAGTTCGAACCTGAAGAGAACATCCCCACATATCCTGATGATTTTTCGATACACGGGTACGACTCGGAGGGTACATCCTCCACCACTCCTTCCACCACTCCTCATGTGAAGACGGTGTTCATGACAGACAGCAATCAAGGCGGTTTCGGTGATCGCCAGCGCATCGACACTTTGGAGGCCATATTGCACGTCTTGGTCAAGTCTGTAGACGAGATCAAAGCGCTTCATAATCTGCAGGGGGTGACACCTGGCCAGACAAGCACGGGTCCCGCAATCAACGTAGATTCAAATTCAGCGGCACCGAACCCGGGCAACAATCCTCCCGAGATAACGGCCCCTACCGCGACAGATGAGGCCCGAGAAGTAAGAAGAGAGGTTCAGGAGCTCCGAGCAATGTTCCATGCCCGAGAAAACTCTCAAGACCTCAGGATACGGCAACCATATCCTGCTGAATGGAGGGATGTTCCCTTTCCACCAAGATATAAGCCGTTCAATATCAACCCATATGATGGCAAGACTTCAGCAAGTCGGTACATCACTTACTTTGAGGTCACTACCGACCATCTGTCCCCATGATGACGCTATCCTCACGCGATTATTCATTGGGGCATTGGAAGGAGTCGCCTTCGATTGGTACCGCAACCTGCCAGGACAATTGCATCCATTCCTTCGCTGGCTTCAAACGCCTGTTCTTGGAGAGGTTCTATGAGGTAGGGCAGGACGTCACGATGTCTACCCTCATGGACGTCATTCAAGGAGAGAAAGAGCTGACGAGGAATTACATTGAGCGGTTTCGTCAAACCGCAATGAAGTTACCATCTGGCAACCCGGACTCTTCCTTGATCGAAATTTGCCAAAAGAGACTACTTCCAACAATCAGTCTCTGGATGGGCGAGAGTCAATTCAAGGACTGGAAGGCTTTTATCATTTGTGCTACAAGTGCTGAAGAACGATTAAAGAAGGCTCGCCAACTGGGATTACATATCTCAGAGGGAGAGAACAAGGGCAAGCGTCCTAGCACCACCAACGACAATGGGGGTAGCCCCTCCAACAACCGGGACAACAGAGGCAAGCAGGCTATGGTGGCCGATACAGCCCAGAAGCCTGAGTCGCAACCTGCGGACAAACAATGGCCTCAAATCACTTACTCTTTTGAAGGCGGTCACGTCAAGCCTATCTTGGACATGCTCATACAAGGAGATAGGATTCAGCTTCCTCCACCAAGACGGGAGCCTCGACCGGCTGATCTGGAGAACCCAAAGTTCTGCCATTACCACCGCTACGTCCACCATGCTACGCACGACTGCTACCAACTGAAATGATATATCCAAAACCTCATCGATTTGAACGCTCTGGCCATCGATTTCGAGGAGGTAACCGTGGCAGTCAACATGGTGTCCGTACAATTCGGCAGCTTCCCTCCAACAGAGACCCAGGACGGGGTTATACCCATCCCTCTGGCAACGATGGAGATTGCTAATCTCCCGCCTGCTCAAGCTGCTGGTCTAGTACCCCTCACCACATCACGAGGGGAAATCATGTGGGTCCATCCGGACCTAGTCCACGAGGTAACTCAGTCCCCTCCATCTTCTAAAAAGAAAAGTGGAAAAGTCAGATCCTGCCGTACCACCTCAGCAGATGAAGAGGAAGTCACGGCCGTTGTTACTCGATCCGGAGCACAATCTCAACCTGTGGCTGAAAACTCGACTGATGATCATCCGTCCACTACCACGGATGCTCCGGGACCGGCTCAGCCTTCGACGACCGACAAGCCTAGGCCGAAGGAGACTCGCTTCGACAAATCCCTCCGAAAGGAAACATCTCAGGGGCTGGAGAGGCCCTACAACTTCGACATCTTGGCACAATTGGCCAATATACCGGCCAAATTGTCCTTATATGAACTCCTGAGGCTCTCCAAAGACGTTCGTATTGCATTGAGCGAAGCACTCCAAAATGCCGATGCCTATCTCGCTCAATCTAACCTCACTGGGGAGGACTCAACCATGGATCTCCAAGATAGTGCCTGCACGGGAGCAATGCCCAACATCGTCTTCACTCTGCAGGACATGCTCATCAAAACTAACCTACATGATCGCCCGCTATACTACACGGGATACATCGGCGACGTGAAGGTGGATCGGATGCACATTGATCCTGGCTCTTCCATAAGCATCATCCCGAAAGGTCTGCTACTTCATCTCCGCATCCCAATGCATCGTCTAACACCTACGAGCACCGCCATCAGCGGTTTCAATTCGGGCAGGAGCTACCCTATCGGAAAGATTCGTCTGAAGTGTCAGATTGGCGATCTCCAATCCGAGGTCACCTGCTACGTCATAGATGCAGACACTTCTTACAACATCCTCTTGGGGTGCCCATGGATACATGATTATATGATCGTGCCTTCCATGCTACACCAGTGCTTCAAATATGTCGACAAACACGGCTTCGTGAAGACAGAGTTTGCTGACATCGATCCCTTCAAAGGGGTCGAATCTTACTACTCGGACTCCTGCCTATACGAAAAGTCAAAGAGGCACCTTGATGAAGGAGACGCACAAACTCATACCGAGACAGCCACGGGATTAGAAGGACCCCTGACGATCCACCTCCAAGCTCGCAAACCGGGCAAGTCTGCACCCCTTACCGCCACTCTGCGGAAGGACGCAATCAGCCTCTCAGCGCAGGAGGAGCAAATGATAATCCGGCTAGTCAAGGTCCGGCCAAGTACCGAGACCCACAACGGAGCCACTGACAATCAGGCTACCAAGAGTCAGCCAACCACAAGCAGGGAAGCTCAACCCCTCGGACAGGCCCATGACGATACGCTTTCCCAGGAAGGGTCGTCACCCCCGATGCAAGGTCTGACACTTCTAGCGAACCAGCCACTCCTCGCCCCACATCAAATGCCAAACTGGGGGTCGCTAGTCTGCCAGCAACTCCACGTTCTAGCTCCACCCATGGAGCCCCTGATAATCAAGTTGCCCAAGTCATCCTCTCAGTCTGCATTTACACAGGGGGTAGGCCGAAGAAGAGTCGGAGCTGGCCAAATATGTGGCTGCTCACACTGAGACTTGCTCATGTTGCCCATCAACGGCAAGTTCCTGAAGAAGTATTACGTCCGAAACGATATCCAAAAAAAAAATCCCCGATGATTGAGTTATGTACCCTATGGTACCACTGAACTCACATTCCGCCTCCAAATTTCCCAGATCACTGAGTCATGTACCCGCTGGTGCCGCTGAACTCACACTCTCCAACATTCCAGATTATCGAGTCATGTACACGCTGGTGCCGCTGAACTCACCTCTCTACATTCCAGATTATCGAGTCATGTACCCGCTGGTGCCGCTGAACTCACCTCTCCACATTCCAGATTATCGAGATATGTACCTGCTGGTACCTCTGAACTTACACTTTGATTCCAACATTCATGGATTGTCGAGTTATGTGCCCGCTGGTACCACTGAACTCAACCCCCCAATTTTCCAACTTATCGAGTCACGTACCCTCTTGTACCGCTGAACTCATATCCCAAATTCCTAAGTCATGTACCTGCTGGTACCTCTGAACTTACACTTTGATTCCAACATTCACAGATTTTCGAGTCATGTACCCACGTGTACCGCTGAACTCATGCCCTTCTTCCATAAAGATATCCCAAATTTCCAAGTCATGTACCTGCTGGTACCTCTGAACTTACACTTTGATTCCAACATTCATGGATTGTCGAGTCATGTACCCGCTAGTACCAATGAACTCACCCCATAATTTTCCAGATCTTCGAGTCATGTATCCGCTGATACCACTGAACTCACCCTCATAGTTTGTCAGATTTTTGAGTCATGTACCCGCTGGTACCGCTGAACTCACACTCACCATTCTCCAGATTCTCGAGTCATGTACCCGATGGTGCCTCTGAACTCACATCCCGGTCACTCTTTCAGGTAGAAAGTTATGTATGATCATACCTCTGAACTTCCTTCCCGAAGGAGATTCCCCCCTCATGATCTAATACCCACACTCCCAGTGCACAAAAAGGGTAATCGATCCACAAATTTCCAAAACGGCCATGTCCTCATTACCTCTGAGTCGTTCCACTTCCGCCACAAACAAGTCACCCCTCTACATAGAATTGCCATGTCCTCATTACCTCAGAATTATTCTATGTACCCCCCGTCAAAGAAACCCTCATGCTCACCATGTCCTCAGCACCTCTGAGTCAGTATGATTGGTTCCTTTCTTTTTAAACTTGTTGTCCGTATCCAAAACCAGGGTACGTTAGGGATAATGGGTCCACGCAAAATGTCCCAATAAGAGGATTATTACAAAGCAAAAGAGTGAAGCAAATATATATATTCCATTCATTCAGAAATCGATTACATCCACACGATTGCAAGCAAGTCAAAAGAGTTCTTCATGAAGGCAAGAAGAAAGGCGAAACAAAATAAAAGACTACAGACAAACATCCACGAGAAGCCCCTACATCCTAGTTACAGGAGCGCATGTACCATTCCCTCAACCATCTCACATATGAAGGATGCAAGTGAAGAGCATCCTCGTCCAGAATAGGAGAAACAGGGTTCCCAGCGCTGCCACCCTCAACAGTCTCGATATTTGGAGAGTTGCCGTTCCCCTCAGGCGCAGGTTCTTCTTTCTTCACTTCCTCCTTAACAGAGGAAGATCCCTGGCTGATGACAGGAGGCTGCGACTCCTCTGACGCCGCAGTCTCAACATTCGGTGGAGATACTGCGAGAACCAAAGACGAAGAAAATGAAAACAGTCAGAAATATTCATGCGGCTCGTTTTAGACAAGTCTCATGCGGCTCAGTCATGGGACGCGTATGCGGACCATGTAGTTTGAGAAGTTCACGTCAAAGTCGTGTACATGAAGCATGCAGTGAAGCAGGCTCTGCTAGGGTTTCAAATCGACTACCTAATCCTTACCTTCGATGGCAATATGAACATCAAAACGAACGGGGGGTACGACAGTCGAGGGCGAAGCCGATTTCTTACTCCTCGCCATAGCCTTCCTTACAGCCTTAGAAGCCCTGGGTGCCATTGTTGTCTGATGATCAGAGGAAGAAAATACGACAAAAATCTGAGTCAAGAATAGTCTAAGAGAGAAAACCGTCCAAATGCCCTTCTATTTATTGACGGAGAACTGTGGACCGACGCCTCGTACAAACGCGATCAGCTCTTCGGTTATTGAGCCAAACCAGCCATTTAAAGACTGAGCTCTTGGGATCCTGTCCCAGAAAGATCCACACGCATGGCATAATGACGTGGCAAAGAGCTTATGCGGTTCAAATGACCATGCGGCTGATAGCAACTATGCGACTCAGATGGTCGGGAGGCAGAAATTTCTATGCGGCTGGGCCATCCATGCGGCTGAGACGCCCCTGCGGCAGAACTTTCCATGCGGCCAAGATATCCATGCGCGGCCAGAAGAATATCCAGCCATGCTTCTTATTCAAAGTATTTCAATTTTGCAAATTGAAAACTTTGAAGGGGGTCCTGTAGAAGCATGGAAAATACTAGAGAAAGACCCATACGGCTCAGCAAAACGCATGCGGCTCAGGGAGTCATGCGGCATAAGGAGCTATGCGGCCGGAGGTATTCCATGCGGCTCAGAAGACATGTGGCGTGACAGTGCTCCCCTCCGATCCATGCTGCATTAATTGCTTTGACGGCTGACCCCTCTGAAAAGTTGACAGACCTGACACCAAAGCAGGTAATTATGACTCTGTCATGATGATGAATCTCTAGGGAAGAGAAAGAAATCTCTGACACGATCCCCCGAGAGCAACAAAATGCCACGTGGCCCTGCCACGTGGGTGTGCTTATGCGGCTCGAAGTGAAGACTTCCCATGCGGTTCAGAGTGAAGCTGTCCCATGCGGCTCGAGTGGAATCATCCCTATGCGGCTCAAGAAGATCATGCCCATGCGGCTCAAGCAGACACACCATTATGCGGTTCATGCGGCTCATCATATGGTTCAGAAGTCTGAAGGAGGGGGCCACTGCCCAGATAGCCCTGACACGTGTCCCAAGTCTTATGCGGCCCAAAATTCATGCGGCCCAAATCTCATGCGGCCCAATCTGCATGCGGTTCCAGTCTCACCATTGGCTCTCAGGACACGTGTCCTCAGCCGATCAATCTCCCAGATTTATGGCAATCCAAGATCGGGTCGAATCCCAATGATCTGGGGCACGTGGCAGGAGAATAAATTTGATTTATTCGCAGATATTAGAGAATCATTATAAGGAAGATTTATGCCAATCAGCATTAATTGCTAATGAAAATTTGGTGTAATCTACCCTTAATGGTTCTGATTTGTCACAATCAGAAACGAACGGCCTGGATTGATCAATCCCCAGGCCGCCGCCATCTCCAAGAGCTAATCATTGGCAACCCTAGTGATCACATCCCACTATTATAAATAGCAAGGTGCCATTCCCTTGTAGCATATAGAGAGATACAAAAAAAAAAAACCAGAGAAGAATACGTATACACAGAGAGACTTCCCCTATAGTCAGAGAGAGAATATACACAGAGAGAGAGAAGCCAGGAGAGCAATCAGAGAGAGAGCAAGAAGGCATTTCTTCGTCAACGACCAAGCAGATCTTCCCCGAGTCAAGGCTGCGTACCGATCGTCCAAGGAGTAAGGCAGAGCGGCCGTCGCTTTCCCGAGCCTCTATCGTCACCCCCCAGAATCTAAAATAAACAATCGTACTTAGACTGCTGTACCTAGGTTTTCGTCCCTAGGCTTTCTTTGTACGAGCGAGTTTGTATTGTGAGTCTAAGTTCAGTCCTCCGATAATTGTTCTGTACTTTTACAATCAATGGCAAACAGTAAGACTCGCAAAAAAATGATGTTTGGACATCCGTTTTAGCACTTTTGTCGTTCGTCCCGGTCTTTCCGAACTTTTTCGACGAGTTTTTGAAGATTTTTGAGGAGAAAACCTAGATTCGAAAGTGAGCAGCGTATGGAAGAAGATGGAGTATTGAAACATTTTTTTAAGAGCAGTTTTGTGGGTGTTTCCAATAAATTAAAAGGAAGGGCAAAAGGGTCATTTGGAACCCGCTTTGGATAAGTTTCTCTAATTCTGGACACGCGATGAAAGTTTTTTTAGCGGTGGATTTTACATAAAACTTTTTTAGTTTTTGGGCATTTCATAAATCTTCCCACAAATAAAAATTATGCTTTCCAGAACATTTCCTCCATTTCCCACGTTTGTTCTGTTATATATTTAAAAATAAATTCTACTTTCCGGAACGTTTCCTCCATTTCCCACCTTGTTTTTTTGTTTCCATTTGTCCATCCAAACAACCAACTCCATCGGCCGTCTCCATCTGCTCAATTTTGACCCAAAAAAAATGCGCCTCCTCCTCCATCCCGCCGACCTCCGTCCTGCTCTCCACGTGGCCGCCACCGCCACCACCTGCTCTCTCCGTCCCGTCCTCCCGACGAGAAGATGGACGCACCACCTCCACTTCGGCCGGGGCTCCTCCGCTTCGGTGTTCCTCCGGGCGCTGCCAGCAGTAGCAGCACGAGCTTCCTCTTCTTCATCATCATCTACACCACCACCGCCTCCTCTCCGTAAGTTGATCGACGACGCCGTGGAGAAGGAGGAGAAGGGACTGAAGCCGGAGATCTGCACCGCCGACGAGCTCCACCACGTCCCCGTCCCCGGCACCCGGTGGAGCCTCGCTCTCTGGCGCTATCTCCCTTCTCCCGAGGTTCGTTGTTTCTTCTTCTTCTTCTTCTTATTATCGAGGTGTGATTGTTGATTGATTGGATGATCTGTGGATCTGTAGGCGCCGAAGAGGAACCATCCGCTGATGCTCTTGTCCGGAGTCGGCACCAACGCCATCGGATTCGATCTCTCCCCTGGAGTCGGTCTTCTCTCTCTCCCCCTTTTTTTTCTCTCCATATTCCTATGATGTTGATTATTGATTGATTGTTTGTTTTCCTCGTTTGGTTCGTGGAAAGGAAAGGAAATTGATTCTTTGCTCTTTCCTTTCATTTGTAAAAATTACAATTCCAATCAATTTCCTTTCCGGTGTTTGAAAAAGCCAAGGAAATTGAGAGGGAAAGTGAATCCTTGGATGGGTGGGGGAACCATCCTCCCCTATTTTCCTTCCTCTTGAAAATCAATTTTCTTTCCTACTCATTTCCTTTGGCATCCAAACACATGAAAGGAGTGACTTTCCTTTCCCAAGGTTCTGATTCCACGAACCAAACGAGGCCAGGGTTGAAACAATAATAAGGTCTAATCAGAGGCGGGCCCACCAAATTGCTTTTTTATGCATATAATTAGATACAATTATAGCTTGATGACTAATTAGAGGCCATGTCGCTTTCTTTGCAACCGAACCTCTAATTGGAAGGTAAAAAAAACTTTTGTAACCCCTAGAAACTTTAATATTTCCCCCTTATATCTTTAGCGCCGATGATATACCATCTGAAAAGAGAGAGAGACAAAGAATGACCAACAATTTATGCACAAATTGTATGATCAATTGTGGCGGAATTACATGTAATTTTGAGATTAATATAGTTTTATTGTTTTGATGTTGTAGTTGTTGCGAGTGGTAAGAGACTTGTTAATGATATGTTTTGTAGTTGCTTTGACTTGCATGTTATAGTGTAGGAATTCGACATTGCACTTAATTTCTAATGAAGTTATTTTGATACAAATTCAATTTAAAGTTATTATGGATAAATTTTTGACATAACATTAGCGAAATATTTTATTTTGGAATACTTTATAATAAGGGTACAAAGATTAATTGATGTCTAATTAGACATTGGAAAAAATTAACATATAACTACTAATTGGTAAAAAAACAAACAACTTTTATAAACCTCTAATTAGTGAAGTTGGACTCCAACCTCTAATTAGTACCATACCTTTAATTAGTGAAAAAACAAACACTGAGATGAGATAACAACAATAGGAGTATGTGAATAGAAATATTCTATACTAGGTTGTGCAAAAAATGTTATTTCGTCACTCCCTAAAAGATTTTTAAAAAAATGTCCATTCGCTGTGGGGATGGTTTATTAGTAATCTCACTTGAACATTCTGCCACTCAAATGTCTCATATTGGACAAACACTAGCTGCACTAGCTTTAAATTGGTGCCCTATCGACACTCATGGACACTCTTAAAATACACTAGCATATGACGGAATCAGTAACTTGCTTGTCTGATTTGTAGGGCCGGCCTAGGGTGTTGGGTTGCCCTAGCCGGAGCTAATTTTGGTTGCCCCTTAACCCTTATTGAAAAACCATATGAAATCATGCCATAACCAACTAATACACTTCTAGATCCTAAATATTCCTTTCTATGTTGTCATGCCATATGAAATCAGCGAGGAGATTTTGCTGCAACTTAACTTGTTTAAGTTCAATTTTAAGCTAATAGTTTTGGGAGTATGGATTTAAATTTGGTTTACCTATTTGTTTCCTCGTACTTAAATCAATACCCGAATATGCAAATCAACATGCTCATCCTTGATTGAGGTGTCATCCTTCTGGGATATAATAAATTCAAAATGATCAATATGAAACATAAACACAATAATAAATTCCATTTCAACATCTATTCATAGGATAACAACAAAAATCTTAGTTTGATTACAACAATAACAACAAAAGATCAAGATTACATTGTACTTTTAGTTTGAACTATACCATAAAATCTTGATTACAACAGTAACAACAAAAAGTAAGTTTGGTCATGGTACTTTATAAACTAGCACAATCCAGTTCAAAGAAAAAAAAATGCTTCTATTTGCATTATTTGAAACAAATTCTTCAATTAAGTGATCATACTTAAGCTTCTCTAGTAGTTAATTTTCAATTGAGATTACAGCCAATCCATTTAATCTTTCTTGTGACATGATGGTCCGAAGGTAATTTTTTATCAACTTCAACTTAGAAAAGTTCCTTTCCGCCGAAGCAACTGTGATCAATATAGTCAACAAAATTCGATAAGCAACCCAAGCATTTCGAAACCCACCATCTTTCTAATAAGATCTTATGAAGTCAAGGATACGTTACTTCTTTGGACAATATTGATTTCAATTCTCTAAGGTCTCCGAAAAACTCTTTTCCATTTATATCATAATATTGGTTGTGCTTCAAGAAACTTCCTAGTTTAATGCTCATCAAATTTTCATCAATAAGATTTCTCAACTTTGTATTAAACAAGAGTCCAAAGATTTTTTTTGATAAAGTTCAAATTGTTCATTAAGTTATGTAAGAGCTTGATCTATAATGTGGATAAAGTAGGTAATTCTAGAATTATCCTCCAGAGTTTGGCTTCCCTCGGCACCCGTCTCTATATCTTCATAAAAATGCTTGTTTCTACGAACAATTTTTTTTGGAAAGGCCGAATCAATATCAACTTCATTGGCAAGTTCTTTGGCTTCTTTCATCAAGTCTTCAAAACCATCATCTCTAAACTTTTGAAAGAATTTGATGAACTCCTTTATTATTGTAATTGCATCCTCGAAATTCATCTCTTCTTGTTGAAGTACTTTGCTAACCTGATTAATTTTATTCAAAATTTTCTACAATATGCATAAGTTAATCAAGAACTCAAAATCCTGTAAACTATTTTTGCACAAACCTTTAGCTTCTGCCATCATAATATCCTCTTTAGAGCCATTTACAATTTCAATCAAAGCATCTCTTAATCTATGTTGTAATGGGCGCTAGGCGAGGCGACATGCCACCCGCCTCGTCTAGGCACGCCTATGTGCCGCCTAGGCGTCCGTCCAGGATTTGTTGCTTTGAATCAATTTTTTTTTTTTTTGCAATTGTACATACAACAAATATGTAGTATAACTAATAAGCAATAAGCATTGAGCAATAGGCGTAAAAGTAATATAAGAAGCAAGAAATATGAAATAACCGATATTCAAGATCAAGTAAGGATAGTAAGCATAATTGGGTGACCCTAGGCGAGCTCCCCCTCCCCCCCCCCCCCCCCCCCCCCGGGCGACCATAGGCGGGCGACTAGGCACCTAGGCGAGCAAAACCTCATCTAGGAAAAAAAATTTCGGGTCGAGGCGAGACCTCTCCAACCTGCACGCCTAGGCGTCGCCTTTGACAACATAGCTCTTAATTTCAGTTCTTAATTTCTAATTGCTCCAACGCTCTCAATATGACTTTTCCAACGAGTTAGCGACAATGACTTTGGTGTCAACCCCTTCACATATCTTTAAGAACATTCTACCGTTGCGTTGAACCTGAAAACAAAGTATAAGCCTTTTGGACGTGCAAAAAGTTTCTAGCTTGCATACAGGATTTTGTTATATCACATAATGTAAGGTTTAGGCTATGACATCCACGTGGTACATAAAGTGTTCTAGAATTTATGTCAAGTAACCTCTTCTGTACACCTTATCATCAATCTGAGCTTAAGATCAATCAAAATATCTTTAAGTTGCTTGAAAAGTCCAAGACCTGAAGTGTCATCAACCTTTGTAGACCCAAGAAAGAACTCTTCTATCTTGACTTTACTTCCATCTTCAACATCCACACATCTTATGACAATTGACATTTGTTCTTCATGACTTAGATCCGGAGTGCAATCAAGAATAATGTAGAAGTACTTTGCCTTCAAAATCTTTTGAAGTATTTTTTCTTTAGTCTTGTTTGCTAACAAGATTATGAACTCATTTGAACTTTGTGGCTAAGATAATGGCGTTGAATTTCATACGGAGAATTCCAAAACCAATGACTGCATACGGAGAATTCCATAACCAATGACTGGCTTTGCCTTTATTTTCTCCGTGTGCATTGACCCCTTGAATCTATGCACTTAGGCATGCAAATCTTTTGTACTAAGAGTTCAAGGATAATACTGTATATACCTAGTGAAACTTAGGTTGTAAGTGTTGGGGTGTCTCGCATCCATTTGGTTGACGGGAGGAGGTCCAGACTCTAGAGTAAAGTTTTGTCTCACATTGATAGGATGGGGTAAGTTGTATGGAAGTAGTCCTTGACTTATATCTTAGGCTATATATTCTGTGTGGTCCACTGACCCAACAGTAAAGATATAACTGTCTAGAACTTACTACCCATTTCTATAAATATTTGGGATGATAGGTTATGTTTAATCGGGTCTACTATGATATACTTTTGAAACTTTACGAGTGATCCCCTTGGATGCCCAAGAATGCATGGCTTGGCTAGATTTGAGCGTAGAGGACATTTTGTGGAGTTTGGCCAGGGACGAGAATGGACCTACGTCAACATCCTGCAAAGGGAGGGATTGATCAAGAAGAGCCAAAGTGCCCCATCGAAGACCTCCAACAGTTAAGTCGATCTAGTCATGAGGTACCAGCGACACTTAATGAGCTATAGCTGCTCTAATATCTGTTTTCAGTATCTTATGATACATGATATTTATCTTCTGGCTATACAACCTATAATAATAGGATTCGTTGAATGATACTTGTGGATTGGAACAGCTTATATCAAAAAACAATGTCCAGATCATACAATTTCCTGATTGTACGATATAATATGTATCACTCAATACAGTTTATTAGCTACGGAAATTATTGTGCTAACCCAAATCTAGATGGGTTAAACCTGATCTTTTAAGCGGTTTAGAATTTTTGTTTGTTTTATAACCGGACCCTACTACTATAAAGATCAAGTAGCAAGATACGTGCTACCCAAATTGCTTCCAGTCCATTGTCCATATTTTCCTGTCATTCTCTAGCAAAGTTGAATTGGTAAAACAATTGTTCGACAAAAGATTTATCACCAATACAAGGTGGTGGTGACATGTTCTTTCAAATGACAACTGTTCATCTTTTTAGCAAAATTTAAAAAGTTAGTATGGACAAGTATGTGTAAGTCACTATACTACCTTATTTATCTTCCATGGTGCCAAAGTAGCTACAAAAGTATGCATGCTTCCAGGGCCGGCCCTGAGTTCATGGAGGCCCTAGGCAAACTTTCAAAATGAGGCCCATATATAATATTAAAAATTAAAAATTGAAATAAAAGTAAATTAAAAAAAAATGTTACAACCAAGAATTGAACCTAGGACCTCTAGTGTGCAAGTATAACATAATAACCACTACACCACAATTCTTTGTGTTAAAAGAGGGTCATGTTACATATTAGTTCTATTTTAGATACAAAATTATATATATATATATATATATATATATATATATATATATATGTTAAAATTTTTTTTTGGGCCCTCGTATTTCATGGGGCCCTGGGCGGTCGCCCTGGGCCAGGGCCGGCCCTGCATGCTTCTCTTTGTGCCTTCTTTAATTATTGCAAGTCGTCTGTATTATTATCACCAACTTCCCTTTGTACTACTATTCTGTTTTTTTTACTGATCATATGAATCATGTTCAGGCCTCATTTGCTCGTCACATGTCTAGCCAAGGATTTGATACATGGATTGTTGAAGTGAGAGGAGCTGGTTTGAGCATGCGTGAATCTGATTCTCAGTCAGTCAGTCGGTCTACTTACAAGTCTGCCATTTCTGATATTGCTTCTGTTGATAAGAATAACGCTAACGGTGTACTCTCTGAGCAACAGTATGTTAGGAACAATGTTACGGTGCCAGTTACTGAAATCTCTACTGTAAATGGCAATAAGAAGGAGATTATTACTTTGGATGAATCCCAATTAGTAACAAAATTGGCTGCTATTTTCATGCATTTAGCTGAAAGGCTTTCAGGCTATTTAAATGAAGGCCAATTGAGGTCCATTTCTGCTAAATTTCTTGATCGAATTTCAAAACTTTTGGAAGATGCTCGATTATCTGAGCGGTTTGATGAGATCAGAGCGAATATCTCAGGCTTGTTAGAAACTAGGCAAAATTCTGCTGTTGCTGCACAAATAAGTGATCTTAGCCAGAGGCTTGTAAACATAATTGGGGAGGGTCAGCGATCGGTTTCACCGCAGCTGTTTGACTTGCAAGAGCGCCTCGCCACAACCATTGAGGATTTCCAGAAACAACTTGATCTGATAGTTCTATATGATTGGGACTTTGATAACTATCTGGAGGAGGATGTACCTACTGCGGTGAGGTGACATCCTCTGCTGTCATAAACAAAATTTCCTCCCTGTATCTTTCCACGTCATTCTATTGTGCTTGATTATTTCGTTGATCTTATATATCCCTTTAACATGCCAATTAATTTCTAGATTGGAGTAGTTATGTAGCTCTATTATTATCTACAGATGGAATACATAAAGCAGCACAGTAAGTCACAAGATGGAAAGCTACTAGCAATTGGTCATTCAATGGGGGGAATCTTGTTGTATGCCATGTTGTCAAAATGCAGTAAGGTTCTTTACTTCTATCTAGGAGCGGATGCTTTAGTGTTGAACTATGTTGTACTGGGCGCTAGGCGAGGCGAGGCGACAGGCTGCCCGCCTCGCCTAGGCGCCCGTCCAGACTTTTTTGCAGAAAAGACTGCAAGCATATACAGTTTTGTGCATACACTTCTTTATATGAAATGCAGCAAATGTTCTACTGTTATTTCTGCATATAAAATAAAACATGCAAATAACAGTTGTGTGCATACACTTCTTTGTATGAATAGCCACCATTCTTTATATGAAATGCAGCAAATGCATATTAAATAGTTAAAATTAAAAATATAAACATATTTCTTATTCATGTTTACCTTTTTTCTCTTGACTTTTGCAACATGTACAAGTATATTAATACAATCTTTGCTTTACCTAAAGCCGAAAAAAACATTTATTGATAAAAAGCCCATGGAAGGCCCATACCTGATTTTTTCTCCGCCTAGGTGCCCGCATGTAGTTCCTCTGGGTGATCCTAGGCGCCCGCCTACGCCTAGGCGCGCCTAGGCGCCCACCGCCTGACGCGAGGTTTTCTTCTCCAGGTCGAGGCAGGCTCCTCCTGACCTGTACGCCTAGGCGCGCCTAGGCGTCGCCTGTGACAACATAGGTGTTGAATGATGATTATGGCCTCCCAAGTTCTTCATTACAGTCTACGAATTTAATATAGCTGTTTACTATCATGGTTGTTCATATAATCTCCCTCATGTCTGCCTCACATATTGTCTTGTTCTAACCAAGTTACAGTTGTCTATAATCTAAGACACATGTATACAGAGAGGCTTTTGTGGTATCTGTTAAGTGTATTCCGCTTATCATGCATCTTTTGAATATTATATAGCACTATGAGTGCTAATGAAATATGAAGACTAATTTAGTATACTAATGTAGTACATGACACCACTGTTGGACAACATTGGTCTTGTGTTCTTCTTTACATGAATCTCCACCTGACAATAAGCTAGCTTCATTGAGTAACCCTATCCCTAGTCACTTCATGGCAACTGTAGTTTAATGAATGAACATCAGCATTATTGTTATGAACTTATGTTGTTGCAAGCTTGGTTTGAATTTGCTGTTTTATATTTTATCTAAAAAATGTTGATCTCTATGTGTTTGTATATTTATTTGTATGTGTGTTTATGTTCTTAAGGGCATGCGGTTCCTTTTCGTTCTGTAGCTCGTCTTATAGAGATGAATAATGTTCCTTTAAGTAATATATCACCTACCTATTTGCCTAGATTCAGTCTAGGGGTTCTGGAGGAGGATTCTCCTTGGTTGCATGAGCTATAACTGAATGAAGAAATTTTAGGGCTACCTACCTGCCAATTGATCTTGTAGGTTTTGCGCAATTGCTCTTAGTTACCTTGGCTTTGAATTTAAAAACATCCTAGAGGGTTGATCTCTGCTAGACAGCTGATGATGATAAGTTCTTCAATTCTGTAATTGATTTCCTTTACTCTATAAATGACCCCATCCAGATGGGGGAAGGCTTGGATGATAATGATGATTGTGTATGTGTATGTGTATCGTGCATGTTTATTTGTATATATTCATACCTAATATGTGAGGATTGCCATCAAAGCATCTTATTTGCAGTTTGGACCCTATAAAAGCTGATGTCCGGTCATATTTTGTTTAAAACCATACTGGGATATTGAATTGCATTGTTTGAGCCCATCAAACAATATTCTAGTTTTCATTTTTTACAGAACCAAGTTTGAACGATAGTAATGAGATCACATTGCAATTACTGATAAATGTTTTCTTGCAAACATTACCACTCCTTGTGCCAATATGCTAGTATTATCTTAATTATGCTCTCTTGAGCTTAAACTGAAATACAAAAGGTAGGTCTACCTAACTGCTAACTGGCCACCTAGGTTTTATGGCTTGACCCTCTCATGCTCATAGCTACCTTGGCTAGGAAGTTGGCACCAAAATAGTCGGTTGGCGTTAGGTCGACAGCCGGTCATAAAATTTTGTCAAAATCTTGCATGGAGCTTTCTTTGCTCAATAGCCGTCCCCATTCTGATGGGAGGAAGCATGGATGATGATGATGATCTTAGTTATGTTTTCTGACTGAGAATTTTGAAGATCAACCTGTGTTAGATTGAGTGGTCATGGTCCAACTACACTCTCACTATATTTATTTTCTTTTCTTTTTTTTTTCTTTTTTGGAAGGTTTTGAAGAAGTGAAGTCTGGTCTTGCAGCAGTGGTTACGTTGGCATCCTCTGTTGACTATACATCATCAAAATCTTCGTTGAAGTTAATATTACCGCTTGTAAGATGAAGCATCACCTATGTGATAATTATTTTTTTTTTTTTTTAGTTTCTTACTTTGTTTATATCTTTATACTATGACTGTAAAGCTAATCTGAGAGTCTGTTCTCCAGGCTGATCCTGCACAGGCTCTTAACGTCCCTGTTGTTCCATTAGGAGCATTGCTGGCAGCAACGTATCCTCTTGCGTCTCGTCCTCCATATGCTCTATCATGGCTTAATGATCAGGTTTCGGCACTGGATATGATGCATCCAGAATTATTTGAGAAGCTAATCTTGAAGAATTTCTGTAAGTGCAGATTTTATTTTCCAGGAAGATGAGTGTACTATGATACTTTTTTTTCCTCCAAATAACCAGAATTTGTGTTCTTGAAATTATGAGATGTATACTGCATGCCATTTGTTACAGCTTTTTTCTATTAGCCATCATGGTTTGCATCCTAAGATTGATGCTTTATTTTCTTTCATGTAATATTCTGAGGACTTTCTCTTGATATTTTATTACCTGTGCTTTACGGGACATGCTTATTTTGTACCTTGTAGTAACAATCTTACTTTTGGCCTTTTTGTCTTGTTATTTTATATATTTTTTATTCTCATGGTGGTTGGATCCCTTGAAGGTGAAAGTCTCAAACATATTGGCCACCACCTGCTATTATGATCCCAAATCTATAGATATGGGCATAGGAACCCTAACCCATTGGATCTGGATGTGGGTAGGTTGGAAGTTTAGTGCTGAATGGATAAAGGTAACATAACGGATTTAGAGGGAAGTACTCCAAACTAGAACTCTACTAATCCTCTTCTTTCAATTCAGTTGAAGTTTATAATGGTCAACAATCTCTTCCAATTTTCCGAAAGATTACAACCGTAAAAAAAACTCCATTTTATATTACTAAGGGACTTAACCTACAAGAAACTCCTCTATTTTGCATTGACTACCATAGTATTTAACTTCCACCATTTGAAGAAGGAAATAAATATTATGAACAGGATATGCTTGCTTGCAACCTGATGCCATGATCAGTCGACCACCTCATCGATCAACAAACACTCAGGTTTAAGCCAGTAGGTTTACGACCGGATGACCAGTTCACCAGGTGACTGCTTAGCGCTCTCTTTCTCTCCTGCTTAATGCACTCCAACTCTCTTCATCCCTCACTTCTAATTGTCATTGTTACTAGACGTCCTACTCCACCTCGGGGCAGGGCCGTTACAACCAAGTTCCTTGGGGATCATATTGTCAAGACTACACATCATTGTTGATTTACATATAATATGGTGTTACTATCCTAAATATCACAGTGGTAGCACAGCTGCAAGGTGAATGCTATGCTAATAATGCCATATGATGCTATCATGAAGCTCAAAGAAATAATCCTTTTCAAGAAACATATTAATATATCCAGAAGATATTGAAATTTTGAGATCCCAATAGAGGTACAGAAATTGTTAAAAGATGTAGGTAAAATGTCTTTCAAGATGATTCATGCACTTCTAAAGAAATTACCTTACATCAAGATACTATTCGATGAAATATTTCCTAACCAGTAAAGAAAACAAGAAAGCGAACACAACACATTAGATAAGCTAAAATGAGGGAAATATTAATCTAAGTTATACTAAGCAAGCGAAAAACTAAAAAGAATAATGAAATGTTACCTCATCATTACATGTTAGTAATTACATCTAATAAAGCATACACATTTCATAAAAGCAGAAATATAGAATGTGTAATAAACAGTGTTCTAAATGGCGTCCGCCTAGGCAGTAGGCGGTCCCTCTCCGCACCGTTTTTCGGTAGGTGGTGGAGTAGGCGGCCAACGGAGGTTGGCGGCATAGGCGGAGGTGACGCGGCTTAGGCGGCGCCTAGACGGAAAACGGTGCGGAGAGGGAAATATTAATCTAAGTTATACTAAGCAAGCGAAAAACTAAAAAGAATAATGAAATGTTACCTCATCATTACATGTTAGTAATTACATCTAATAAAGCATACACATTTCATAAAAGCAGAAATATAGAATGTGTAATAAACAGTGTTCTAAATGGCGTCCGCCTAGGCCGCCTAGGCGGTAGGCGGTCCCTCTCCGCACCGTTTTTCGGTAGGTGGTGGAGTAGGCGGCCAACGGAGGTTGGCGGCATAGGCGGAGGTGACACGGCTTAGGCGGCGCCTAGACGGAGCAATACTTAACAAAATATTTTGGCCAAAAAGGTTTTTTTTAAGTATTATGGGCCTATGGTTCACTTTTACAAAACTAAAACTTTATAAATCTTCGTTCTACAACTTAGTTATGTATGGAACACCCTTAAAATATGCATATTATGCAAAAAAAAAAGTGGCAAAATAGTAAAAAGTATTCAAAATGTATCGACCGCCTAGGCGGCTTCTAGGCACCGCCTAAGCGGCCTAGGCGGTAGGCGGACTCTCTCCACCGCACACCCGCCTACTGCTGTTTATAACCTTGGTAATAAACAAGTACAGAACAACTCATTAGCATCAATCAAGTTAAGAACTAATAGAGCATATAACAGCAATACTAATGAGCAAGTATGACAGGAATAGGCTATAAATCAATTGAATGGCTGCTATACTGCTTTGTGGGGAATGGGACCGCCTTGTAAACTGTAGTACATAGTACTCATAGACAGCTACTGAGAAACAAGACTTCAGAAAATCGCTCATCTCTGGATCTAGCACAATGTCAATAATCAAATCTTTTAGTACAAACCACTGTATGTAGTGCTTTAGCCTTCATTATACAGTTTTTAAGCATCATACTTGATCTGTAACGACTAGCCATCTCTGGATCTTGTCTACTGTTTATTTCCTTTAACAATTCTACTGTTCTAGACATGGGGTAACTTTTGAAAAGAGGGTAATTTTAAGGAGCAACTTATCTTGTAAAACAATAGTTTAGTTCAATCGGAATATTATGTATTTATATGTTAATTTTACAGATGATGTGGCCCTTAAACAAAACTGAATGAAAGGAAATGATTCAAATATCCGGCCCCAATGAATTATGAAGGCTTTCTTGTTGTTATTAAGCTGACGTAGCTTCATCATTTCGTGGAACTAACAAACTGGCACTATCTACAATTGACAATTTTTGTGTCTCAAATGCAATGCGAAAATGGGGCTTTGAGGCTATCACTTTGTATTATTGTCATTTTTTATATCATTTTTTGTAAGCACAAAGATGATGAAATACGTTGGCAGGTACGATACCCGCTAAAGTTCTCCTCCAGCTCACAACAGCATTCAAGGAGGGAGGATTACGCGATCGAGGTGGCAATTTTTGTTACAAGGACCATCTGCATATGTGCGATGTGCCTGTCCTTGCACTAGCTGGAGACAAGGACCTGATTTGTCCTCCGGAAGCTGTACATGGTATGGACGAATTAATACAGTAGAAATTCTTAAGTTGATTGCTTTGCTCACTTTAGTTCTGATCTCTTTTCATTTACATGGCAGAGACTGTTAAGCTCTTTCCTCAGCACATAATTACTTACAAGGTCTTCGGAAAACCTGAGGGGCCACATTATGCACACTATGATTTGGTTGGCGCACGGCTGGTAAGTGATTTTTCATCATTGAACTATTATAAGATAGAAAACCCGATGCTTATATTTTGTTTTTATAAAAAATATGGCCAAGAAATTTAATTCTCTTCTTTCCAACCACCTTCAGGCTTTAAGTGGTTTACAATTGTAGATTTCTGCATTTGAAAAATAGTTTGAACTTACTCTCCTTCTCTTTCACTTGTACTACTTTTCATCTATAATTCCCGGAACTTTCCACCCTCTTTCAGAGGTAAAATACTTGATGTGTTCTTATCCAAAGACGTGGATTTATTATGCAGGCTGTTGATGAAGTATACCCCTGTATAATAGAGTTCCTCGAGAGTCATGACAAGTTAAGCTCTGGTGATGACTCGGATTGACCTCACCAATACACTATACTTTTGATATTTGGTACCAGTTGATACAGTCACATTGTCGATACCTTCATATAAAGAAATTAATACCACCACATCATACTTACAAAGGAATTTTGCTCTCACAAAGGAATTGCTCCAAGGAGAAGCTTCAAGTTAGCTGGAAATTTATTTTGTTTCCAGATGTGTAAATTTCATCTCGTGTTGTAAATCTTGATCGTGATCATTTTTTTTCCGTATTATGTGTAGACGATTGCTAGACATCAACTAGAGACGATGTCCTAGATTGTGTATGCTTGTTCTGCCACGTATACCTTTCCTGTACTTATAAAAAATGTTTGATTTATGCATTGAAGATTTGTATGTTATGTACCACAATATAATCTGATGAATACCGAGAGATGCAGGAACGTAACTTGGTCAGCTAGGTACGTAACGTGCATGTCCGCTGAGCCATGCGCCCTAAATTAGTACTTGTAACAGTGCTTGTGCCTATTCGATTGTTTTATTGTTGTGCGCAGGGGCGGAACTAGAAATTTGGAGTAGGGTGGGCTAGCTAATAGACTAATAATTACTATAAGGCTCTAAAAATTTATGCCAAAAATTTGGCAGATTTTTTTTTTTGTAAATTCGAAGATTAAAAACTTGTCATAGATAATAAACTTATGTTTTTTTCTAAGGACACTACAACTTTTGCTTAGGGTTAGCCCAAAAATGTTCAAAAAAATTACAAGTTTGCCATCCATTTTTTTTACTTGGGACTAGTCCAAAGAATGGTATAAATATCAACTTTTCATTTCTTTTCCTCTCCCCCTCTACTCTCTTTTCCTCTCTTCCTCTACTCTTTTCTTCTCTTCCAACATTTCTAGGTCATAGAATTAAACTCTAGCCCAAATTTTCTTCTAAACTATATTTTGTGAAGATTGTGGGTGGAAATTCTAGCAGGATTTTGAAATTCTAGGTTAAAGAATGAAAATTCTAGCCCAAATTCTAGCAGGACCTGGAAATTCTAGCAGGAAATTTTCTCCCAAACCTTAACTTAAATTATGAAAGTATCAGAGTTTCATACAGGACTGCCAGGATCCTGGCAGTCCTAACTTAATGAAGGACTGCCAGGGGGTTGACAGTCATGTATGAAACTCTATGTGAAGAGAGTTTCATACCCAAACTCTCTTTGGGTCAGGACTGCCAACCCCTTGGCATTCCTAACTTAATGAAGGACTGTCAGGGTGCTGGCAGTCCTGTATGAAACTCTCTGTGAAGAGAGTTTCATACCCCAAACTCTCTTCACAGAGAGTTTGGATCAGGACTGCCAGTGTCTTGGCAGTCCCAATTTAATAAAGGACTGCCAGGGTGCTGGCAGTCCTGTATGAAACTCTCTGTGAAGAGAGTTTCATATCCCAGAGAGTTTGGGTGGGTCCTGGCAGTCCTAATTTAATAAAGGACTGTCAGAGTTGTGGCAGTCCTAATGTAAAGTACGACTGCCAGATTTGCATTATACCACCGAATATAATGCAATCCGAACATGACAAACACAAACGTGGTACCCAATTTGGAGCTGTCATCCTTTCGTTTATTTTCGTTGTTGTACGTAGAAGAATGACTTATTTAGTCATTTGAAGTTATTTTTCATGTTGAAGGAACCAGCAAAATAGACATTCTCAAGAAACATCAGACATTCTCAAGAAACATCACGAATATAATGCAATCCGAACATAACAAACACAAACATGAAAAACATCAGACATTCACAAGAAACCAGCAAAATAGAACATGAAAGATGCCTCAAAATATTTACAACCACATTTTATTTTGTTACCTTAAAAAAAAAAAAAAACTATGCTAGTGACGATCACTCAACTGAAGAAATTTACATTTGACGACCAGAATTATGCCATATTTCCAATCCCCTCAAAGCTCTAGTATTGACATATTCTTTAGGTCTCAGCTTTCCTACAGTTACCATTGAACCTTCCAACTATCGGTGTCGAGATGGAGGTAGATATGGCTGGCAGGGGTTTAGCAGCGTCGGGTGATGCCTCGGGGACCTCCAACTTCGGGGGCAGGAGGATGAGAAAGCTACCCTGCAGGACTGGTGGTTGCTTCTTTTCTTGCTGCTCCGACTTGGCTTCGTTGTCTGTGAATACATAAAAATATCCAGAGGGACGGACTCACGATGTGATTAAGATGTAGCACAAGTAGGAACATAGATGATCAACTGCTGCTTAAAAGGTTTTACCGAACAAGGTCTTGATGGACGGCGCCTCTTCGGCTTTGTACTTTTTTCTTCACCTCCACTGCAAGAGGGGGAGAACTTTTGAAAATCAGCAAAAAGTTATTATCATTCAATAATATATATATATATATATATATATATATATATATATATATATATATATATATATATATATAAAGAGAGAGAGAGAGAGAGATAAAACAATATATATATATATATATATATATATATATATATATATATATATATATATATATATATATATATATATAAAGAGAGAGAGAGAGAGAGAGAGAGAGAGAGACCAATGCCCGGAACATGTTCATTAATGATCTCGACGTTCTTGTAATTGTAGCCCATAAAATTCACATCCTTCGTAGAAAGCATCTGATCGTAAAAGAAAACTGTCACGACCCGCACCCACTGTGAGGGTACGAGTACGTAACAGCGTCCAGCCTACGCCGCAGTGTCGGCGGTAGAACGCTGTTCTAAGTCTCTAACTAACCATCAACTCATGCAGTATATAATGTACTCATCATGATCAACTCCGAACGGAGGACAAGTATACGATATGGTATAACTCAATCACAGTCTAAGCACGATAAGATAACACCGAAATATAACTAAAAAATTGAAGACAACAATAACTACTGAAATAATAACAACATCTCGAACAATCTCAAATACATATCAAGTTTCAATTCTATACAACAAGCTCTACATGAAAACAGATGCAAGTCTACTAAACTAAATCTCGATCACTCCTGAGTGCCGGGGCCAAAGGTAGCTAATCCCTCATCAGGTCCATAATGAGTAGGCAAATGTCCTCAGGGCAATCATCTGTAAAATTTCAACAGGTCCAGTCAGGACAGGAACGAGCACATCTATCTAGAAAACCCAAGTAAATGACAGAGAACTATAAAGCAGTTATAGACAGTTGTATTGATGAATATGGCAGTTTATATTCAGGTGATGGTATAGAGAGACAGATAAAGTACAAGAAAAGTAAGTAACTAAACAAGAGAAAAAATCATAGCAATAAAGACTGTAAAATAAAATCTAGCTGAACTAGAGTAACATGATGAGTTCAGATGGTACAATATAAGTCGAGTGTAATCCCAATGTGAGTCTAATGCAAGATGAGTCGAATGTGATCCCAGTACAGTATGAGTCGAATGTGATTCTAATCATTGTTCTAATAAGGTGAATCGAATAAGGTGATACGAATAGTGATTCACATGATGTTCTAACAATGATTCGAATAAATTCTCCAAGTGTATTTTAAAATACTTAGTTAGACATGTAAACGGCTATGGATAAATCCGGCACATCACGCACTGATCAGGTGAGAGATGGCTATCGTTCGAATATCATTCACAGGGGGTGGTTCGAATAGTGGGATTGTTCATATGTCTAATCAAGTATTTCCCCGCCCATCTAATACAAATGAATCCAAAATCCGACACATCAATCGGATACAAGTCCAACCAGCACATGAAGATACGAATAGGTGGTTCGAATAGTGATTCGTATGGTGATTCGAATAATAGAGGTAAGACGAGTAAGTATGTGTGTCGTATACATGGATTCAGTAATAACAATACGTGTTTGTAACAGAGAATCACATACATCTAACTAGAACTGAAGTACAGTAATTGACAAATAAATGAGAGAACTATCAGAGAATGTACTCGCCTGCTACTCTGAAAAGAGTAGTGTAATATCAGATGCCTGCACCAGAGTCAAAATATCCTAAACAGAGGAATACAGGTTATAATGTGTTTAAAATAAGATAAATGAAGTTTACGATGCAATCTACATGATTTCTAGGCCAATCTAGGTCAAAGTCAACTCTAAGTCAAACCTGGTCAACTGTCTAGGTCAAACTAGGTCCAAGTCAAACTTGGTCAACTCTGGGTCAACCCAAGTCAATTCCTCTCTAGGGTTAACAATAAGTCAACTCTACCCAAGCAAATCTCATAAGCTAACCAAACTATAACTCATATCATATACTTAAGGTATATTACCTATATATGGTATGGCATCAACCTAAATCCTACATTAACTAAACTCACAACCTCTAGCTCAAGCATAAACCATCTCATGAATCCTATGTATCACATATCTATACCTATATAAGTACAATATCAACTAATCCATATCACATTTATATAGAAGGTATGTCACATACATAATGCATGATTTAGCTGACCAATCAATTGGGTACTTAACCAAACCCAAAGAGACAGAACATGCAAATGGTGGGAAGAGGAATGGCCAAGGAATTGAAGCCTAATACATGTTCTATAGTTTTACACAGGTAAGTCTAATGAATAATGTAAGTTAGACTGAACATCATATAAGTTGACTTAAACAATGAGGTATCATGAGTCATTCCAAGTGGAGAACTGGGCATTGATCATGCAAGGTAGAATGTTGATATGCAGTGATTGAGAGCTTCCTAAGACTGAACAACATATTACCAAGTAATCCTAACTCGAGTTCAAGACTCCTACTAGCCTGGACAAGGAATAGTGGTCTGAACAAATGTGTTCAGATACACACATCAGAGCATGGACAAATGGCCCAAGCTAAACCACTACTCTGTATGCCCAGGCAGTTGCAAACATGCCTGCTGCTGCTACTGCAATGCAAGCCAGGCCAAGCCAAGGCTACTGCTCTCTACTGCCCTGCAATTGCAAGCCAGGCCAGCCAAAGCTGCTGCTGCCATGCAAATGCAAACCAAGGCAAGGCAAGCCAAGGCAACTGCTGCCATGCAATGCTAACCACTGCTCCTACTGCTCACTGTTCCTTCTGATATATACTAGCCTGACACCCCTACCCATACAATAACATAACTGATACACATAGGTGCCAATACTGATACCATGTAAATCAAGGGACTGAGCCATGATTCAATCAATGCAAATTAACATGTAAATGAATATAGTGTCAATACAAGAGTGTGTGCAATGTGTGTATCCATGTGGTTTCAGTTAACAGTGTGTAGGAAATAAGAATTTAAATGTGTGAGTGTACATGTTAAGGAAAAATAGTGAATAGGGTGTGCATACCAAAACAGAGAATTGGCAAGTAAAAGGGGCCTGTGTGTGTATGGTAAATGTGATACAATATTGATAGCAAGTAGAAATATATAGGGAAAAAACTGTAATTTAATGTGTGCGTGTGCATTTGGCTAGGGTGTGTCAAGTGGCAGTTAAATAGGTTAATGAAGAGTGTAGCTCAGGTTTTAGTAAGAGACAGGTTAGTAAAAATTTGAATAAATGCAATGTGTCCATGTGTGTTCATTGCGTGTACACAGGAATTCATGGCAGCAGTGTATCAATGTGAAACTGAAATCAGTTGTGTATGAGTGAATCTCAGGAAATGTTCAGGGTGTTTACAGGGAATGTGATTTGTGTATAATAGGAAAATTCAGTGTAGCTCAGGCTTTGTAATGCCTGTTGTTCGTATTACGTATTTGGAATACGTATACGTACTTTATCTTGTATTTGCATATCTCCTTGGTTTGGCTCTCGGCTTGGTTTAACTCTCGGTTTGGGTTGGCTTGGTTCGGCCGGCCCAATGCCTGGTTCATCATGGGCCAAGGGTGGAACACCTTAGCCTATGCTTCTCCTTCATTTCCACCACAACCCCCTCTTTATTATCCCCACCAACCTTCTCTCTCCTCCATAATTCTTATTTACTTCTCCTTCCCCTACCATTACTCTTCTCCACCAACCAAGAACACCATATGCAAGTACAACTTGCTTCCACAAGAGAACTCCTTTTGATGGTTTCATTAGCTTCTCCTCATGATTCTAAACCACATTAGAACTTGCCATTTTCCATTTTGAGGCTTTAATTGTTGTAGATATAGAGTTTTGCTATTTTCGGATTTTGATGGTTTTGATCTATTAAACTTCCTTGTTTTCAAGTTTTGATGGTTCCATGTTTTAGAGAATCTCATTCTACCCAATTTTGACCTTTGGAAAGTTGGATTCGGACTTGTTTTGACCAAGATTTGGACAATTGAAGCTTAGATTCAACTTTAGAGTTCTTGCTGTTCTTGCCATTTGGAGAAGACAGTGAACAGTGAGCTAGCTTTTTAGCTTACACCACTGAGCTGTACGCTGCTGTTTAGCGAGCGTACGCTAGCCTTCGTATGCTGCTGTTTAGCGAGCGTACGCTAGCCTTCGTACGCTGCTGTTTAGTGAGCGTACGCTAGCCTTCGTACGCTGCTCTTTAGTGAGCGTACGCTCACCTTGATACGCTGCCTGTTGGCAGCGTGTCTTGAGCATACGCTAGCTTGAGCGTACGCTGACCTGTAGCTTGAGCGTGCCCTTGTGTACGCTGACCCTTGCGTACGCTTCCCATTGGAAGTGTATGGATCTTTTGGTACGCAGACCTGAGCGTACGCTAGCCTAAGCATAGCCTGGCTTGAGCGTAGCCTGATTACCCTGGATCTTCTATAGCCCTGTATATTGATATTTTATTAGATATTTAACGTCCATTTTATATCCTTACGCCTTTTGTCATGAACTTGATAATCATGGATTTGTTTAATATGTTTGGAAATGATACCTGAGCATGACACGATAGTGACCCGTAGTGGTGCACTCCTGACATAATGACCTGACATGACCTGATAGTGGCCCGTCGTGGCGCACTCCTGACAAGTACACTTGGCATGATAACCTGACATGATTTTCTTGATAAGCTATTGCGACGGCTACCTGACATGACATGACCTGTATAATAACCTGGACACCGTGGGTGATTGTGCTTGTATAAATAAACCAGTCCTGTCTTGCATCATGTCTAGGATGGGACTCCTGAGTACCATGGTCAGGAGTACCTACTAAAATGGACTAAGGTTAACAACTAGATTAATACATTAGTCATGAAGAGATTTTCCAGCTACAGGCAATCCCGTTACCTGGGCGCGCTTGGGATCTGTAGCCTGCCGTCGAGTAGGGCACATTTCCAGCACACTGTCATGTGTTGCACCCTTCAAACTGCTTAAGGGTACATGCGTTTCCTGGACGGTGTACCCACCTGAATTCAACCCCTAATCTCGACCTGGGTGACCTGGATGGTCTGCAGGGCTTGTGGCTGTGGAGTAATCTCACTGCATCTTGTTAGTAATTAGGCTTGTGACAACCCTAGTTAGTTAAAGATCAAGCCGTAGTTCTTGCTTGGCCGTGAAATGATTGGATGGAGTCTAACCAGTCTAGTCTTGTCCTGATCCTGTTCCAGATTATTGAATGACCAGAATGCTTGTATTTATTTTACCGATAAATGGTGAGAAACCAAGCTCCGTTCAGACGAAGGGTTACAACCCCGGTCCTTGTTTGGTTTACGGGTTGTAACCTGGCTATCTGAATAGTTCCATGGTTATCTCGTCGTATATCATCCTGATATGTTTCCTTTTATTCCAGTTCTTATTTTATTTATATTTATATCTTGTGCTGATTGCTGGTTTTGGTTCTTAAGTGAAGCCTCCTTTGTGGCACTTGCTCTTTCTGGGGTCTGATCCAGCTGGTTTTGTGTGGCCAGATTTCGGAGCAGCTCCAGAGGATCTACCGACCTTTCTGCCAGATGGTGAACACTAGAAGGAATCATGGCAACGAGTGGGTTATTTTTGTCTCTCCCACTCTATTGTAAAAATATTCTTTTGAGGCGTTTAGCCGACGAGCACTTGTTTAGCTCGATTGCATTTACTTACTGTCTGCCTACGGGCTGTAACATGATTAACAGATCCTAGGGTTGATCATGTATGACTAAACTCTTGCTAGTCCTAACATTTTGTAATGACTAGCTTCATGATCAGCTGAATATGTAATGTTTGGGACGCCTTACTATTGTATATTTAATGATCATACATCTTGTAACATTTACTTACTCGCTTGTGATTGAGACACTAGGCTTGTTCATGACCTTAAGAGACTGTTGGCTTGTAGATAAACCCTCATGTATCTAGACAGCCGTGACCGTATAGCGAGATGGATTCCATTTCATATACGTAGCTGGCTATGTCTGCCCCCGCTCTCCAGTATTCTGGATCTGGGGCGTGACAGGCTTTTAGCTAATCAGTGAAACAATCAAGGCAATGACAGTTCACATAATGCCCAAAACCAAATCAAAACCTAAATTCTCAAACACAAACTTAAACTACCATTATCAGTAGACTATACATGTGTAAGTGAATCTAAAAATGGTAATTAACATCAATGAAATTCGGGTTTAACAGGGAATCAAATATGAGAATTCAAAACTGTGCACAGTGCATGTGTTGACAAGTCTCAATCCCATTCGAACCTAATTCGAAACAAGGTGGCAGGTGGACAGTGGCTCGAACAAGTCACACGAGTTCCCAAGGGTCCCCTCGTGTCCAAAAATCAGGACACAGGTGTCCAAAATGAAGAAAACCAAGGTATCAGAAATTACGATATCAGCAGCCTCGTGCAGGCAGTACTCGACCTCGTGGACACGACACAGGGTGCCGTTGGCCACGTGCTCATGTCCACGTGGTCGCCAAGTACAGGGGGACATGCTTATGTGTCTGCAACGTGTCCACGACACACGTGTCGCGCGTACGAGACGCGTATCAGCGAGGTTTACACGTGCGTGTACGACAGGCATTTGACCCGTGCGAGTGAGATTTCTCACTAATTACTAAACTAAATCGTGTGAGACTTTGGGGGTATGTTGTCAGACATTGCCCCCAGGTGTCCACCAATTTTGGTGTCCAACCGAGTTGTGTCGTGTCGGATATGAACGTGTGGCAGCAGGACACCGCACGGGCCTGTGCGTAGTGTCGTGCACGAGGTGTGTGTCCATTTTGGACACGAAAAATCTACAGAATCGTGCTCAGTCATATGCATTCATGATCTACACATAACAAGCTTTCCAAATATGTAATTTATTTTGAAAACCAAGAACAAAAAGTTCTAAGAGACATTTCGTCGAATACCTATGTACATACGTTGATACGTGTCCGATAGGGACACCAAACGGACACAAAAACCACCCAAATTCGAGGTACAGCTAGGGGACTCCTAGCTAGGGGACTCCTAGATCTAGCCCTAAATGCAAGGAAAACGAAATATTAATGCAATTTAAAGGGTTTTACCTATATGTGCAAAAAGCTTGGAAAAGCTTCAAATGGAGGATTCCTCCTTGCTATCCAAAAGCTCCCAAATTGTCCCAAGGCTGGGATTAAATTCCACAATCAGAAAATAGGAGGAAATTAGGCTCTAATGCAAGAAACTAGAGTTAAAAAGGAATTGAAATGAGGAAGTTATGGATTGGGGAAGATGGCTCCTTACCTCTTTCTCCAAAGCTAAAAAAAATAATAAAAGAGGCAAGAACAAGGAGGAGACTATTTATAGGGAAGGGGGAGCCCTAGTGGCTGGTCATAAAGTGGAAAATTAGGGTTAGGGTTTAGTCTAATGGTTATGGGCCAAGTTGCACTAGCTAACTAGCTCAAGTCCTTAGCCTATGGTCCAATACAAAAATCCTTCTACTCTCTTCATGAAACTTAGCCAACTTAAGTCAACCAAGACCGACTTGAGTTAGATTAGAGTCCATACCATGTTAACTAAGTCACCAAGGTCAAGGTCAAAGTCTAGGACAGTCTCTTAAGTCACAGCTAGTCAAAAGTCAAAATCAGCAATCACCAGTACAATAAATCATGAAATAATTAAAAGAGGCCAAATGACCAAAATACCCTCATGCTCAAAAGTAATAATAATTATCCTAATGATATGGTCAGGCTCTAGGTTAGGCAGTCTCTCAGGTTACACTAGCAAGGCATCAAAATTACAAGCCATGACTTAAAACAGTTTTAAATAGTTTAAAAATTATTAAAAATCACCAAAAATTATAATGTGAAATAAATATCAATAATAATAATTATAATTACAAAATTTCAAAATTACCCTCATCTGGAAAACTGGGTGTTACAATCCTACCCCCTTAGAAAAATTTCGTCCTCGAAATTTAAGTCGGTCGTACTCCTTCTTAGGCCAACCACCCACAATCAAAGTCTCTAAGCAATTTCTAACTCATACAATTTGAAGAATAATATATAGAGTCATGGTCAACCATAGCAGTTGAAGGTCTCATCTAGATGGACTAGTCATATTAGATCAAAACAGCCCCATGGTATCAACATGCAAGCAATATAGGGTGTTCTGCTGGAAAGATAAAGAAGCAACAAATCATTAAGGTGTAGGACAGTCTACCATCCTATATGAAACTGGTAAGGACAACTAGGAATTAATTATGAAGGGTTACTATTCCAAGATGATCAAAATCGAAAGTTTAAGGCACGAGTGTCAATAGCATTGAAATCTAATAACACAATATATATATATAAAAGAAGATTTAGTCCCGGCACGATCTAAGTTGATCAATTTCAGGATAATCGAAATTTGGGCAAGATGGAGAACGAGGCCATTGAAGTCTGAGCACGAGTATCCAAGATTTGATATCCATGTCACAATTGAATTAATTCAATTGAATAAGACCCCAAACACTGGATGATAAGGAGGATGACCCGGTCGACTGGTCACGATCAAAGAATTAGAATTTAAGGGATGATGCAGGGATATAGAAATAAGTCAATTTTCTCCTTTGGATAGGGAAACTGAACGTGATACCTTGGGTTGATCTATCAAGTACAGTGCCTTTTCTTTCTGAAATATGTGAAAGGCAAAACAATAAAGAGTTCAAAGACGATGCTATTAAGTACAATACGTGGTTCATAGGTGATAGAAATAATTCAAAGGAGAATTGCCAAAGCTGTCATGGATGAGACTCTAGGGCAAATTTAACTATGTCTCCCTCCACATAGAATAATATATGAAAAGCGAACCAAATTGTAATAGGTTGATCAGACCATCATGCACCGGTTCTGATTAGACAATATGTTAGTGGGTGCCAGCCCCCAATAAAATATGTCATGATCAAGCTCGAAAAAGATAAGCTTGCAAAACTGGTACTAAATTAGCAGCATAAGATAGACAAAATATAAGTAAGAATAATGATGAAGGAAGTTAATAGTCTAAGATCCTTTAACCATCAAGGAGTGAGGATGAATCAAAACAAGAGGAAAAGGATCTTCAGATCGAAGTTCATAATGAGATTCTCAAGGGTCATCTCAGGAATCTTCTCCAGTAGTCCTAACTGTGATTGAGTACCTCTCCGTTAAAGCCTATCTCTCAATCCTATCGCAGGCTCGCAGCAGTACAAATAAGTCGCCGTACTACCACGATATCGCACTAACGCGACTCTCGACCTGCATGGGCCACCACTAAAAACGTGTTACGACCCGCACCCACTGTGAGGGTACGAGTACGTAACAGCGCCCAGCCTACGCCACAGTGTCGGCGGTAGAACGCTGTTCTAAGTCTCTAACTAACCATCAACTCATGCAGTATATAATGTACTCATCATGATCAACTCCGAACGGAGGACAAGTATAAGATATGGTGTAACTCAATCACAGTCTAAGCACGATAAGATAACACTGAAATATAACTAAAAAATTGAAGACAACAATAACTACTGAAATAATAACAACATCTCGAACAATCTCAAATACATATCAAGTCTCAATTCTATACAATAAGCTCTACATGAAAACAGATGCAAGTCTACTAAACTAAATCCCGATCACTCCTGAGTGTCGGGGCAAAGGTAGCTAATCCCTCATCAGGTCCATAATGAGTAGGAAATGTCCTCAGGGCAATCATTTGTAAAATTTTAACAGGTTCAGTCAGGACAGGAACGAGCACATCTTATCTAGAAAAGCCAAGTAAATGACAGAGAACTATAAAGCAGTTATAGACAGTTGTATTGATGAATATGGCAGTTTATATTCAGGTGATGGTATAGAGAGACAGATAAAGTACAAGAAAAGTAAGTAACTAAACAAGAGAAGAAATCATAGCAATAAAGACTGTAAAATAAAATCTAGCTGAACTAGAGTAACATGATGAGTTCAGATGGTACAATATAAGTCGAGTATAATCCCAATGTGAGTCTAATACAAGATGAGTCGAATGTGATCCCAGTACAGTATGAGTCGAATGTGATTCTAATCATTCACTACCAGAATAAGTCGTTTTAGCGACGCCTAAAGACGTCGCTAAAACGACAATATTCGTCGCTAACAATATTTAGCGACGAAATTACCGACGTTTCTGGCTGGTCGCGGAAATGTTAGTCGCTGATCATCTAAACGTCGCCAAACGTCATAATTACCGACGTTTGTCGACGTAATTATACGTCGGTATAATGCCGACGTCTACCGTCGTGTCGTCGGTGGCTTTGCGACGTAATATATAGTGTCGCTATGCGTCGGTAAATTTACCGACGAATTACCGTCGAGTCGTCGGTGGTTTAGTGACATGATCAAAGTCGCTAAATATCGGTAAATCCTGGGAATTCCTGGGGATGATTAGCGACGTTTACCGACGTTTACCGACGTCCTCCGACATATATTGACGTCTCTAAACGTCGGTAACCTGGATAATATCGCTTATCTACCGACGTTTACCGACGCAAAATTACGTCGGAGGACGTCGGTAAACGTCGCTAAATCTGCAAAAAAATAAAAATAAAATAAAATACAGAATATCCATTTCTCCCTGCAGTTTAAAAAGCTAACCATTTCTCACTGTAGAATAGGATCCAAACAATCACAGAATGTCCATTTCTCACTGTACACAGGTTTCAGTCCCCCTAACCATGTCTACAACAATCACACAATGTCCAGTTCTCAGAATGTCCATTTCTCACTGTACACAGATTTTAGTCCCTATAAGCAAGTCTACAACAATATCACTTCACAATACGAAGCATTGTCGACTACTTTCCAACGATACTAATTCGAAATGGTATATAATAATCCAACACCGTCGATACCAGTCGAATGGCTTAATTGCCAAGTATGGGAACGAATGGCTCAGAACACAACACAAAATTCATTCTAGCATACATTAGTGTGAATCATCTATGTTCTGTACATATGGTGTAGTATATGTTCTTATCGTATCTAGTATCTGAAGAATGTAACAGAATCAAGATGAACTCACATAATGTAATACTAAGACATCATCTACTACTATATAAGATATAGTGATAGGTTGTCGTATCATCATTGCCGAGAGATGAGGGTCGGAGGACAGTCAACTTTATCTACGGATACATAGTTTCTGTCTCGCCAGTCGAATGGCTTAATTGCCAAGTATGGGAACGAATGGCTCAGAACACAACCCAAAATTTATTCTAGCATACATTAGTGTGAATCATCTATGTTCTGTACATATGGTGTAGTATATGTTCTTATCGTATCTAGTATCTGAAGAATGTAACAGAATCAAGATGAACTCACATAATGTAATACTAAGACATCATCTACTACTATATAAGATATAGTAATAGGTTGTCGTATCATTATTGCCGAGAGATGAGGGTCGGAGGACAGTCAACTTTATATACGGATACATAGTCTCTGCCTCGCCAGTCGAATGGCTTAATTGCCAAGTATGGGAACGAATGGCTCAGAACACAACCCAAAATTCATTCTAGCATACATTAGTGTGAATCATCTATGTTCTGTACATATGGTGTAGTATATGTTCTTATCGTATCTAGTATCTGAAGAATGTAACAGAATCATGATGAACTCACATAATGTAATACTAAGACATCATCTACTACTATATAAGATATAGTGATAGGTTGTCGTATCATCATTGCCGAGGGATGAGGGTCGGAGGACGTCGGTAAACGTCGCTAAATCTGCAAAATAAAATAAAAAAATAAAATACAGAATATCCATTTCTTCCTGCAGTTTAAAAAGATAACCATTTCTCACTGTAGAATAGGATCCAAACAATCACTGAATGTCCATTTCTCGCTGTACACAGGTTTCAGTCCCTATAACCAAGTCTACAACAATCACACAAAATATGGGAATGAATGGCTCAGAACACAACCCAAAATTCATTCTAGCATACATTAGTGTGAATCATCTATGTTCTGTACATATGGTGTAGTATATGTTCTTATCGTATCTAGTATCTGAAGAATGTAACAGAATCAAGATGAACTCACATAATGTAATACTAAGACATTATCTACTACTATATAAGATATAGTGATAGGTTGTCGTATCATCATTGCCGAGGGATGAGGGTCGGAGGACAAATATCGCTCGAGTGAGCCAAAGGCATGCAACCACTTCCCTCCCTCCATTCACCCTCTCCCTCTCTCACGCTATCAACGTCACAACTTTTCTACCTCATGTTCTGATCAAGCATCTTTCTTCTCCTCTCCTCCACCATGGCTCTGGACCCATCTGGTCCTCCCTACTTCCCTTCTTCTTATTTGACTCTCTCAGTCACATATGATATCCAGCTCAAGTGTAGAGTCGGAGGAGAAGAAGTGGGCAGGAAGAGGAGGGAGAAGCAGCACAGCCGGCGGCATGACCCGGAGGAATTACAGAGGTTTTTTTCAAATCCGTAAGAGAACTATAAGGATATATCTTTTCACAACATGTCACCTTGTCAAAGATCCTTAATGTGAATATCATGTTACCGCGGTGTCGGAAGACTAACATGTCAAAGACCCTTAATGTGAATATCATCTTACTACATAGGAGGAAAGAGTTGGAAGGATTATGTCAAAACACACGGCTTAGAAAATTATGACATGTTAGTCTTCCGACACCGCGGTAACATGATATTCATATTAAGGGTCTTTGACAAGGTGACATGTTGTGAAAAGATATATCCTTATAGTTCTCCTACGGATTTGAAGAAAACCTCTGTAATTCCTCCGGGTCATGCCGCCGGCTGTGCTGCTTCCCCCTCCTCTTCCTGTCCACTTCTTCTCCCCCGACTCTACACTTGAGGTGGATATCATATGTGGCTGAGAGAGTCAAATAAGAAGAAAGGAAGTAGGGAGGAGCATATGGGTCCAGAGCCATGGTGGAGGAGAGGAGAAGGAAGATGCTTGATCAGCATTGTCTTCCGGATCGTCCTCATCAAGGCATAACGGGCTGCTCAGCGTGTCCAGCTTCTTCAACTTCTCGCTGGCTGCAGAGTCGAAATGGGAACGGGTCCTCTTTGTCGGCCCGGAGCTCTGACTCGCACTCGTCGCCGCGCTACCGGTTTTCTCTCCTCCTCTGACGCGGGTCATAATTAAGAAAAGAAATTTTGTACCTCTTCTTCACATAAATATCATTGCCGCCTTGTACTCGAGCCTCCTCGTCTGTGACGCTATCCAACTTCTCGGTGCCTACATTGTCACTCGAATCTCCCCTTCGACTCGTATCGTCCTCTTCTTCGCCTGTCTTTTCACTCCCTGTCTTGCAATCATCTGCTATCACCGCCGACTCATTCGACTCCTTCTCCGAGTCTTCCTCCTCCTCCTCCTCCTCTTCGGAGTCATCGGAGAAGGAGTCGAATGAGTCGACGGTGATAGCAGATAATTGCAAGACATGGAGCGAAAAGATAGGCGAAGAAGTGGACGATACGAGTCGAAGGGGAGATTCGAGTGACAATGTAGGAACCGAGAAGTTGGATAGCGTCACAGACGAGGACGCTCGAGTACAAGGCGGCAATGATGTTTATGTGAAGAAGTGGTAAAAAATTTCTTTTCTTATGACCCGCGTTAGAGGAGGAGAGAAAACTGATAGCGCGGCGACGAGTGCGAGTCAGAGCTCCGGGCCGACAAAAAGGACCCGTTCCCATTTCGACTTTGCAGCCAGCGAGAAGTTAAAGAAGCTGGGCACGCTGAGCAGCCCGTTATGCCTTGATGAGGACGATCCGGAAGACAATGCTGATTCAGTTTTGCCTTCCTTTGATGGTATTGATTCTGTAGATCCGTGTATAAAAGAGGAAGAGATTGGGAGTAGAGTGGACCCGGAGGGAAATGAGAGATTGGAAGCTGGGTCAATATCCAAGAAGCGAAAGAGAGTCCAGGATTCTGATAGGTTGTCGTATCATCATTGCCGAGGGATGAGGGTCGGAGGACAGTCAACTTTATCTACGGCTACATAGTTTCTGCCTCGCTAGTCGAATGACTGCAGGGACTATGTCCTGATCACCATGTCGTACCGTAGATTAATACAAATAGAGCTAGAGCTAGAGCCAAAATACAGAAACCAAAATACAAAATACAGAATCTAAAATATAAAATACAAAATACAAAATATAAAATACAGAAACCAAAATACAAAATACAGAAACCAAAATACAAAATACAGAATCCAATCCCTGGGTTCGCCGAAAATGCAAAACACTGTGAGAACGGATGGCTCAGAACACAACCCAGCCGGAGAGGATACTCTGAGAGATCCATCTGAGTAGGACGTATACTCTGAGAGATCACCTTTATAAGAATGATATCAGTAGTGGGATTGAGTGCTGGAGGAGATATTATCAGAGTATACGTCCTACTCAGATGGGTCTCTTACCGTTACTATTTTTTTCTGACAGCATGGTGGATGTGCTCCGTCAACAGATTCTTGCTCCGAGCCAAAACTTTGTCCCGGAGCTCAAGTGGACATCCTTCGTGTAGAGCTCGAGTGAGAGGTTCCTGACAGCATGGTGGTCTCCTTTGTTAAAGTATCCGTGCTCGTCCCACAACCAATGTGGGATGAGCACGAATACTTTGACAAAGGAGACCACCATATTGTCAGAAACCTCTCACTCGAGCTCTACACGAAGGATGTCCACTTGAGCTCCGGGGCAAAATTTTGGCTCGGAGCAAGAATCTGTTGAGGGAGCACATCCACCATGCCGTCAGAAAAAAATAGTAACGGTGAGAGACCCATCTGAGTAGGACGTATACTCTGATAATATCTCCTCCAGCACTCAATCCCACTACTGATATCATTCTTGTAAAGGTGATCTCTCAGAGTATACGTCCTACTCAGATGGATCTCTCAGAGTATCCTCTCTGGTTGGTTGTCATATCATCATTGCCAAGGGATGAGGGTCGAAGGACAGTCAACTTTATCTACGACTACATAGTTTCTGCCTCGCCAATCGAATGGCTGCAGGGACTATGTCCTGATCACCATGTCGTACCGTAGATTAATGCAAATAGAGCTGGAGCCAAAATACAGAAACCAAAATACAGAATCCAAAATACAAAATACAAAATACAGAAACCAAAATACAAAATACAGAAACCAAAATATAAAATACAGAATCCAATCCCTGGGTTCGTCGAAAATACAAAACACTGTGAGAACGGATGGCTCAGAACACAACCCAACCGGAGAGGATACTCTGAGAGATCCATTTGAGTAGGACGTATACTCTGAGAGATCACCTTTACAAGAATGATATCAGTAGTGGGATTGAGTGCTGGAGGAGATATTATCAGAGTATACGTCCTACTCAGATGGGTCTCTCACCGTTACTATTTTTTTTGACATCATGGTGGATGTGCTCCGTCAACAGATTCTTGCTCCGAGCCAAAACTTTGTCCCGGAGCTCAAGGAGACATCCTTCGTGTAGAGCTCGAGTGAGAGGTTTCTGACAGCATGGTGGTCTCCTTTGTCAAAGTATCCGTGCTCGTCCCACAACCAATGTGGGATGAGCACGGATACTTTGACAAAGGAGACCACCATGTTGTCAGGAACCTCTCACTCGAGCTCTACACGAAGGATGTCCACTTGAGCTCCGGGGCAAAGTTTTGGCTCGGAGCAAGAATCTGTTGAGGGAGCACATCCACCATGCCGTCAAAAAAAAATATTAACGGTGAGAGACCCATCTGAGTAGGACGTATACTCTGATAATATCTCCTCCAACACTCAATTCCACTACTGATATAATTCTTGTAAAGGTGATCTCTCAGAGTATACGTCCTACTCAGATGGATCTCTCAGAGTATCCTCTCTGGTTGGTTGTCGTATCATCATTGCCGAGGTATGAGGGTCGGAGGACAATCGACTTTATCTACGGATACATAGTTTCTGCCTCGCCAGTCGAATGGCTGCAGGGACTATGTCCTGATCACCATGTCGTAGTCCAATACAATCCAGAGATTGATACAGTACTAATTCATATATGTAGTCCAATACAAATAGTCTAATACAAAAACAACCCAATACAAATAGTCCAATACAAATAAGTACTAATAGCTAATGAGAACCACGCTGCTCACGCAAACGCTCAGTGATACGATCACGCAACCACCTCAAAAAAGTAAAATCTTTGGCGTGATGAGAGATGTCGTCCCTTGCAAGTGTTGCACGAATAGAACTCCCGGTCTCACTAGCTACCGGTGCTGGATGAATAGAACTCCCGATCTCACTAGCAACCGGTGCCACTTCCTTCTTAACTGTAGGAGGAGCCACCTCAGTATTCACTATTTTCCTTAAACGACGTGCCGCTCCTCGGGTCATGGATGCCATCTGGTAAGATCGATAGTCACAAATAATATAATTGTAACATAAACAAGCTAAAGGAACCATCATGTAATTTGAGTACATTTTTGAAAGCAGAGGGATGAGGGTCGGATGACAGTCAACTTTATCTACGACTACATAGTTTCTGCCTCGCCAGTCGAATGGCTGCAGGGACTATGTCCTGATCACCATGTCGTACCGTAGATTAATGCAAATGAAGCTGGAGCTGGAGCCAAATACAGTTGGTACTAACCTCAATAGAACAAACACTCTCACAGCTCAAAATACTAACACATGCTCACGCCTTACTCTTGTGACACTCCCTTTCAAACACAAACACACACCTATATGTTCCCTTACACATGTTGCCATGTTACCTGTAAAAATAGGAAACCCTTGTTGTCTATAATAAGACACAATTCTACAAAGAGAACCATACTGTAGAACTCACACTTTAAGACAATAGATGAAGGAAGACTTGTATGGAGGATCGATAGGGTTGAGCGATGTCATTTTATTCTACAAAGAGAACCATACTATAGAACTCATACTGTAGAACTCACACTTTAACACAATTCTATAAAGAGTTGTCATAGGGTGTTGAGTGATGCATTTTATTCTTTTCTTCTTCTTCTTCTTGGGATTTTTGAGTATTGGATCTTGAGACATATATAGCTAGAACTTACGAAGAATGGAGTGCCATACTTCAACAAATAGATGTTGACTAATTGGTTCATATACTTGTTGTCTAAAATAAGTGTAGGTTGCAAGGTGAAACAATGTATCAAACACTATATCAGTGAACACATGGTCGTAATGTGTCTTCGTGTCCATTTGGACACGAAAAACACCTCAATTAGGGTTAGGGTTTACCTTCAGTCTCCTCGCATGGTGGAGGAGGAGGAGGAGGACAAGTTCGGTGGTGGAGGAGGAGGGGATTAAGTGTACAGAGGTAAAATACATATATATGCAAGCTTGGGGGTGTCCATGTGTCCAACAAATGGACACAAAGTGTCCAAAACCTCACGAACACACTGTATCAGTGAACACATGGTCATAATGTGTCTCCGTGTTCATTTTGGACACGAAAAACACCTCATTTAGGGTTAGGGTTTACCTTCAGTCTCCTCGCGGTGGTGGAGGAGGAGTAGGAGGAGGATCTCACGGTGGAGGAGGAGAAGGGGCTCGCGGTGGAGGAGGAGGAGGAGAAGGGGCTCGCCGGAGGGAGGAGAAGGGGCTCGCGGTGGAGGAGGAGGATGAGCGGCGCCGGAGGGAAGGGGGTCGGGCTGTCGTCGAGGTCGGGGAAGAGGGGCGGGAACAAAAAATTTGGGGAGAGGAAGAAATGAAAAGTCGAACCGAGGAAACCCTATTTAGCGGAAGTTAACGACGTCCGTAAATACGTCGCAAAGCGTCGGCCTTCCTTTAATATTCGGCGACGTCTTAATCTTTGCGACGCTAAACGTCGCTGAACTAATAAAACTAGCGACGTTTTCCGACAAATCAACGACGTTAGTTTTTATTACACTAAAGGTAGTCGCAATATGTCGCTGTTTGTCGCTATCAGCGACGTATTGTGACGCATACTTTTGGAGTCGCTAAATCCAAAAATATTAGCGACATTTTAAGTCGGCGTCGCTAATTTCGTCGCTGATATGACTTATTTTGGTAGTGATTGTTCTAATAAGGTGATACGAATAAGGTGATACGAATAGTGATTCACATGATGTTCTAACAATGATTCGAATAAATTCTCCAAGTGTGTTTTAAAATACTTAGTTAGGCATATAAACGGCTATGGGTAAATCTGGCACATCACGTACTGATCAGGTGAGAGATGGCTATCATTCGAATATCATTCACAGGGGATGGTTCGAATAGTGGGAATGTTCACATGTCTAATCAAGTATTTCCCCGCCTATCTAATACAAATGAATTCAAAATCCGACACATCAATCGGATACAAGTCCAACCAGCACATGAAGATACGAATATGTGGTTCGAATAGTGATTCGTATGGTGATTCGAATAATAGAGGTAAGACAAGTAAGTATGTGTGTCGTATACATGGATTCAGTAATAACAATACGTGTTTGTAACAGAGAATCATGTACAGCTAACTAGAACTGAAGTACAGTAATTGACAAATAAATGAGAGAACTATCAGAGAATGTACTCGCCTGCTACTCTGAAAAGAGTAGTGTAATATCAGATGCCTGCACCAGAGTCACAATGTCCTAAACAGAGGAATATAGGTTATAATGTGTTTAAAATAAGATAAATGAAGTTTACAATGCAATCTACATGATTTCTAGGCCAATCTAGGTCAAAGTCAACTCTAAGTCAAACCTGGTCAACTGTCTAGGTCAAACTAGGTCCAAGTCAAACTTGGTCAACTCTGGGTCAACCCAAGTCAATTCCTCTCTAGGGTTAACAATAAGTCAACTCTACCCAAGCAAATCTCATAAGCTAACCAAACTATAACTCATATCATATACTTAAGGTATATTACCTATATATGGTATGGCATCAACCTAAATCCTACATTAACTAAACTCACAACCTCTAGCTCAAGCATAAACCATCTCATGAATCCTATGTATCACATATCTATACCTATATAAGTACAATATCAACTAATCCATAACACATTTATATAGAAGGTATGTCACATACATAATGCATGATTTAGCTGACCAATCAATTGGGGACTTAACCAAACCCAAAGAGACAGAACATGCAAATGGTGGGAAGAGGAATGGCCAAGGAATTGAAGCCTAATACTGTTCTATAGTTTTACACAGGTAAGTCTAATGAATAATATAAGTTAGACTGAACATCATATAAGTTGACTTAAACAATGAGGTATCATGAGTCATTCCAAGTGGAGAACTGGGCATTGATCATGCAAGGTAGAATGTTGATATGCAGTGATTGGGAGCTTCCTAAGGCTGAACAACATATTACCAAGTAATCCTAACTCGAGTTCAAGACTCCTACTAGCCTGGACAAGGAATAGTGGTCTGAACAAATGTGTTCAGATACACACATCAGAGCATGGCCAAATGGCCAAGCCAAACCACTTCTCTGTATGCCCAGGCAGCTGCAAACATGCATGCTGCTGCTACTGCAATGCAAGCCAGGCTAAGCCAAGGCTACTGCTCTCTACTGCCCTACAATTGCAAGCCAGCCCAGCCAAAGCTGCTGCTGCCATGCAAATGCAAACCAAGGTAGGGCAAGCCAAGGCAACTGCTGCCATGCAATGCTAACCACTGCTCCTACTGCTCACTGTTCCTTCTGATATATACTAGCCTGATACCCCTACCTATACAATAACATAACTGATACACATAGGTGCCAATACTGAACCATGTAAATCAAGGGACTGAGCCATGATTCAATCAATGCAAATTAACATGTAAATGAATGTAGTGTCAATACAAGTGTGTGTGTAATAGGTGTATCCATGTGGTTTCAGTTAACAGTGTGTAGGAAATAAGAATTTAAATGTGTGAGTGTACATGTTAAGGAAAAATAGTGAATGGGGTGTGCATACCAAAACAGAGAATTGGCAAGTAAAAGGGGCCTGTGTGTGTATGGTAAATGTGATACAATATTGATAGCAAGTAGAAAACATATAGGAAAAAAACTATAATTTAATGTGTGTGCGTGCATTTGGCTAGGGTGTGTCAAGTGGCAGTTAAATAGGTTAATGAAGAGTGTAGCTCAGGTTTTAGTAAGAGACAGGTTAGTGAAAATTTGAATAAATGCAATGTGTCCATGTGTGTTCATTGCGTGTACACAGGAATTCATGGCAGCAGTGTATCAATGTGAAACTGAAATCAGTTATGTATGAGTGAATCTCAGGAAATGTTCAGGGTGTTTACAGGGAATGTGATTTGTGTATAATAGGAAAATTCAGTGTAGCTCAGGCTTTTAGCTAATCAGTGAAACAATCAAGGCAATGACAGTTCACATAATGCCCAAAACCAAATCAAAACCTAAATTCTCAAACACAAACTTAAACTACCATTATCAGTGGACTATACATGTGTAAGTGAATCTAAAAATGGCAATTAATATCATTGAAATTCGGGTTTAACAGGGAATCAAATATGAGAATTCAAAACTGTGCACAGTGCATGTGTTGACAAGTCTCAATCCCATTCGAACCTAATTCGAAACAAGGTAGCAGGTGGACAGTGGCTCGAACAAGTCACACGACTTTCCAAGGGTCCCCTCGTGTCCAAAAATTAGGTCACATGTGTCCAAAATGAAGAAAACCAAGGTATCGGAAATTACGATATCAACAGCCTCGTGTAGGCAGTACTCGACCTCGTGGACACGACACAGGGTGCCGTTGGCCACGTGCTCGTGTCCATATGGTCGCCAAGTATAGGGGGACATGCTTATGTGTCTGCAACGTGTCCACGACACACGTGTCGTGCGTACGAGACGCGTATCAGCGAGGTTTCACGTGCGTGCACGACAGGCATTTGACCCGTGCGAGTGAGATTTCTCACTAATTACTAAACCAAATCGTGTGAGACTTTGGGGGCATGTTGTCAGACATTTCCTCCAGGTGTCCACCAATTTTGGTGTCCAACCGAGTCGTGTCGTGTCGGATATGAACATGTGGCAGCAGGACACCGCACGGGCCTGTGCGCAGTGTCGTGCACGAGGTGCGTGTCCATTTTGGATACAAAAAATCCACAGAATCGTGCTCAGTCATATACATTCATGATCTACACATAACAAGCTTTCTAAATATGTAATTTTTTTTGAAAACCAAGAACAAAAAGTTCTAAGAGACATTTCGTTGAACACCTATGTACATACGTTGATACGTGTCAGATACGGACACCAAATGGACACAAAAACCACCCAAATTTGAGGTACAGCTAGGGGTCTCCTAGATCTAGCCCTAAATGCAAGGAAAACGAAATATTAATGCAATTTAAAGGGTTTTACCTATATGTGCAAAAAGCTTGGAAAAGCTTCAAATGGGGGATTCCTCCTTGCTATCCAAAAGCTCCCAAATTGTCCCAAGGCTGGGATTAAATTCCACAATCAGAAAATAGGAGGAAATTAGGCTCTAATGCAAGAAACTAGAGTTAAAAAGGAATTGAAATGAGGAAGTTATGGATTGGGGAAGATGGCTCATTACCTTTTTCTCCAAAGCTAAAAATAATAATAAAAGAGGCAAGAACAAGGAGGAGACTATTTATAGGGAAGGGGGAGCCCTAGTGGCTGGTCATAAAGTGGAAAATTAGGGCTAGGGTTTAGTCTAATGGTTATGGGCCAAGTTGCACTAGCTAACTAGCTCAAGTCCTTAGCCTATGGTCCAATGCAAAAATTCTCCTACTCTCTTCATGAAACTTAGACAACTTAAGTCAACCAAGACCAAATTGAGTTAGATTAGGGTCCATACCATGTTAACTAAGTCACCAAGGTCAAGGTCAAAGTCTAGGACAGTCTCTTAAGTCACAGCTAATCAAAAGTCAAAATCAACAATCACCAGTGCAATAAATCATAAAATAATTCAAAGAGGACAAATGACCAAAATACCCTCATGCTCAAAAGTAATAATAATTATCCTAATAATATGGTCAGGCTCTAGGTTAGGCAGTCTCTCAGGTTACACTAGCAAGGCATCAAAATCACAAGCCATGACTTAAAACAGTTTTAAATAATTTAAAAATTATTAAAAATCACCAAAAAATTATAATATGAAATAAATATCAATAATAATAATTATAATTATAAAATTTCAAAATTACCTTCATCTGGAAAACTGGGTGTTACAAAAATGAAAAAGGAAGATGATAACTATTTCAGTGACAATGAAATAGAAATTCACACTGAATGCAACTAACAATGAAACTCCATGCGGCTCAGAACTTGGGGAGTTTCATGCGGCTCAAAATTTCTGGGAGCTTCATGCGGCTCTGAAAGCTTTATGCGGCTCAGAAAGCTCCATGCGGCCTTATGCGATTCAAAAGTCTGTCTGTACAGCTGGCCATTATTACTCTGACAATTGACAGCTCTGACAGAAATGATGGCTCTGACATAAAGACGAGACGCGACATGCTCCTAAAAGACAAATTTTTTTTCATAATATCTGACGCAGTTCACAAATTCCAAAAGAAGTTCTTTATACGGATCGCCTGTACGACCTTCATGCGGTCCGGACATGGAGACCACTCCCATGCGGCTCTGCCATAAGACCACCTTCATGCGGCTCGGCCATGAGACCACTCTCATGCGGCCCGGTCATGAGACCACTCTCATGCGGCTCAGTCAGGGGATCACTCTCATGCGGCTCAGTGAGGGGACCACTCTCATGCGGCTCAGTCATGGGGACCACTCTCATACGGCTCAGTCATGAGGCCACCCTTATGCGGCCCGGCCATGAGACACTCTTCATGCGGCTCGGTTGTGGGACAGTCCCTCATGCGGCTCAGCCAGGATGCATCATTTATACGGCTCACCACAAGAGTATCAGTGAGACACGTGGCAGGAGTTGACCAAGTCTTAACAATTCAGATTTATTGCAACCAACAGATCATAACAGTTCAGATTTATTTCAAGAAACAGATCATGATTAATTTTAACCAATCCCCAACTGCCCACTTCTCAAGGCACAGTTACAAGGATGTGGTCCAAAATTAGCCACGTGGCTACACACCCCACTACTCATAAATTCATATAAATAGCAAGGTGTTATACCCTTGCATACACACAGAGACACAGAGGGACAGAGATATACATACAGTGAGCATTTCTTTGCCGGAGCCGAGGTTGCGTTCGATCGTCCAAGGAGTAAGGCAGAGTTGATAGTACTTTTCTGAGCCTCTACCGTCACCCCCCAGAATCCAAATTAAACAATTGTACTTAGATTGCTTTTCCTAGATTTTGTTCATAGGCTCTCTTTTGTACAAGCGAGTTTTTAATTGTGAATCAAAGTCCAGTCCTCCCATAAAACTGTTCTGTTCTTAGATAATCAATGGCAAACACGATGGCGACTCTGCTTGGGACTAACTTCTCCACTGCTGAGAAGTTGGTGACGCAATCGGACGTCGCCAAACTCGGCTCCACGTAACAGATGCTGGTTGTTCGCTTCGACCAGCAAGCATTTGAAGAGATGCTCTCCGAGGGGAGCGCTAGCCCGACCCAGAAGCGAGCCGGCCCAAAGAAGGCCCGCAGGGAGTGTAGGCCCAAAACCGTTGCTCCTCACCAAGCTCTGGAAGAAGTATTCTCTGTTGCCCAAGACGGCGAAGAAGACTCACATGCGGCCCCACTTCAGGCCGCAGAGGACCCTGCTGTCCCTAAGTCTGGCAAAGGAAAGCACTACGATGCTGGACTTGCAGGGGCAAATGGGAACTCTATGCGGTCCAAGAAGAGGCCACATAAGGGTGCCAGCCGCATGCAGAAAGCTCATGCGGCCATAAATGCCAGCCGCATGCAGAAAGCTCATGCGGCCACAAATGCCAGCCACATACAGAAGGCTCATACGGCCACAACTTCCAGCCGCATGGAGAAGGCTCATGCGGCCACAAATTCAAGCCGCATACAGAAGGCTCATGCGGCCTCCAATCTCAGCCGCATGCAGACTACTCATGCGGCCACCTATCCCAGTCGCATACAGAATGCTTATGCGGTCGCCAAGTCCACCGCAGGAAGATGGCTTATGCGGCATCCAATCCCAACCGCAGACCATCCACCCTATGCGGTTCGGGTTCAGTCTTCGACCGCCTCTCATGCGGTCCTGACCTCAGAAGCTCCCATGAGGATGTGCCAGACTCTGTGCGGCACAGCTTGGACTCTTCCTACTACGCGCCCTTGGGTGCTAGGACGAAGAAGTCTAGGACAGCGCGGACTTGTCGAGCTCAGTCAGCTATCCCAACTTCTGACCATCAGGGAGTCCCACTAACTGTTATGCGAGCCTCTTATGAAAAGTTGTATAAAACCGCCCGTGTCCAGCCTCCGGCGGCCAACGGACAAAGTGGTTCTCAAGAGTCTCCCAACAATGATCAAGGGCAAGTACTTTTACTAGCCCCGTATCATAGAGCAAACATGATACCAACGCACTCGTGTGCTCGGGAATCCCGGGCCCACAAAACGAGTATAAAGGTTGCTCGAGATGCACTTGACTTGCGTGATGTGATCCTTCACAAGCGCAAGAAAAGAGAGAAACCTTGGTGTACAGAGAGTCCTCCCATGGACATCACTGCACTCAAGTCATTGTCAACTGCTGCTACAACAAGACGGCAGTACAAGAGGACCGACAGTCCGTCTTCCAACGACTGCAGTAGCCAGGACCGGTCCTAGAACAAAGCTCGGAAGACGAGGCACTTCCTTTCGCCTCCTGTAATTCTGCCCGAAAGGTCCCTACCGGCAAGGGAGGGAAGAAAATAAATGTCTCCAGTCCGATGATCTCAACCAGTACGGCCAGGAAACTCTCATCTAAGCGGTTGACCACAACCACCACAGGAGGAGTTTATCAGGCACCCGCTCGAAGACGAAATCTTCAACACTTGGAGATTTGTCATCTACATCCCTGGGGGTAGCCGAAGCTGGGGGTAGCACTCCCCGGAACATCCACAATAATCCGGTGTTCCAAGAAGATCAATCTGGGGAGGCAATCCCTCCAACAGATGCAGTAGATTCTGACGTCCCTGAAGACGTCCACAAGTGCCAAGATAAGGCAACCTCCTATGCAGGGGGTGGCACTTCCTCTAAATCCGAACCAGAGGAGAACATTCCCATATACCCCGATGACTTCTCGATTCGGGGGTACGATTCGGAGAGCACGTCTTCTACAGTTCCTTCTACTGCTCCTCATGTGAGGACAGTATTCATGACTGAGAATGACCAAGACGGTCCCAGTTATCGACAACGCCTTGACACTCTTGAGGCCATACTTCATACCTTGGTTAAGTCAGTAGACGAGATCAAGGCAGCTCTACCAGCTCTCCAAGGAAGGACACTTGGCCAAACAAGCTTGGGTCCCTCCGTCAATGCGGACTCAAACACAACCGCACCAACCCCGGGTGACAATCCGCCCGAAATGTCGGCTCCCACTGCTGCAGAAGAGGCCAGGGAGGCGAGAAGAGAAGTCTAGGAGCTCCGGGCAACGTTTTACGCCCGTAAAAACTCTCAGGACCTCAGGATACGACAGCCGTATCCTGCTGCATGGAGAGATGTCCCCTTCCCTCCGTGATACAAACCATTCAACATCAATCCTTATGACGGGAAGACATCTGCAAGCCGGTATATGACTTACTTTGAGGTCACAACAGATCATCTGCCGCATGACGACGCCATCCTTACGCGATTGTTCGTCGGGGCATTAGAGGGAGTCGCATTCGACTGGTACCGTAACTTGCCGGACAACTGTATCCATTCCTTCGTCGGCTTCAAATATA